>VRLP01000056.1:0-230000 GCA_009660295.1 Lophius piscatorius | reverse complement strand
TAAACGCGGCGTACTCCGCGCTCTGTTGCTTAAACAGACTGTAGCTGTCGAAGAAAAAGTGTTTCTTTAAAGAGATTTAATTTAATTACAAAGAAAATATTTTATTTAAATATAAATTTTTATTAAATTATAATTTTGTAAATATAATTGAAATGGAAAATAGATTATTCATATACACAGTGCATGTTACTGTTATTTTTGTAAGTTTCCTTTCGTTGTGCAATATTTCAGAGGTATTAGTTCAAAGTAGGAAGTTGACTTGGCTTCCTTAGCACAGTACAGCAGAATCTCATGTATTAGAGCAAGTACCTTCAGCTCTAGAAGAGGAGAAAAAACAGTTAGAAAAGAAATTAGAAACCGAACTTAAAGATTCAGAAAGAGAAGAGATTGAGACACGTATTGGTGAAATCTGTGCAGATCTTGAAATATACAACATAGGGCTGCCACAGCCACCATTTCAGTTCGAAGAGGTGAGGAGATCGGAAAGGGAAAAACATCCAACAGAAAAAATGCTTGAGTTTAAAGGGAATGAAATAACGAGAAGGGAAAGAATATTTATGTAAACCTCAAAGCAGAGGTTGAACTGATTAGATCTAAACTAAACGAAGAATGCTCTAAAACCAAGTTAGGTGAAATGATCAAATCAGTGGAAAAATGTGAATCAGAACTAAAGCAAGAATACAAAAGTTTACGTGCATTGATCACACCATCTCAAGATATAAGCAGAAAGATGAATAGCTGTACTTCAGTTACTACTGAAATAACTGTCATCCTGAAAAAATGTTATGTAGTAGTTTTAGTTGATACTAAACGGTTTGATGCAGTGGCTGTTAAAGAATCACTTTTCCAGTTACTCCAAAGAGAAGAGGCAAAGTCAATTTACGGATCCACTGTGTCCAGAACTGGACGGAGTAGTCAGCAAAATCATAGTCAGTCAGGAAGCCATGTGTCTTCAAAGAAGGCAGACTCAGCTGCAGGTTTGGCATCTAAACGGGGTTGAAATAAATAAGGGCTTAGAAATATCTTCCCAAAAAAGGAGGTGCTCGCTCAGGAAGAGAAGTTAAAAATGCTTGAAGATCAGAGGGACCCTGAAGCTATAGAGGCTGAATACAATGTGTTTGCTAAAGAGGAATGGAAATTGAAAGCTGAAATAAGAGATACACATGTATTAAGCGCTATGCCTCCAAGTCAACTTAAAAAAAAAATTTGTCAGGGAAGATTTGTACGCGAGAAAGAGGTGGCGCAGAGTTCAATACCTGACAGAATAATAATTATTTGGAAAGCTCCACACCACAGCTTTTCATGCACCAAAGTTCCCCGAGATACATCAGTCCCTACTTGCTTTGAAACTGAATGCATCACGTTCCCCAAAGTGCTCCAGTCCCTCGGTGCTCTGAAAGCAAGCAAGTGCCAAGAGAAAGTGAAGCCTCACTAATTCAAGCATTGAAGGAATCCCTGGCTATAAGTAGACTTCCAGCACCAGAACCATTCATGTTTGTCAGAGACCCGCTTAAATTCACAGGGTGGAGCACCTGCTTTAAGGCTCTGATCGAGACAAGCTGCACAGACCCAGCACATAAGCTGTTTTATTTGAAATTCTGCTCAACCACCAAAAACTCACAAAATGTACCAACTTGATCCTATCCTTGTAAATGACCTGCTTAGGGTTGGAGGGCGGTTAAGAAGGTCTCCTGCATCTTTTGAGCTGAAACATCCAGTAATCCTTCCTAAGGAAGGCATTGTCACGCAAATAATACTTGACCACTGTCACCAGAAAACTCAGCACCGAGGCCGAGGTCAAACGTTGAACGAGCTCAGGGTCAGTGGGTATTGGATAATGGGGCCCAGTAAGGTGGTGGTCAAGCATATCAGATGTTGTGTCACTTGCAGAAAGGTGCGTCGACCGATTGAAGAACAGCGCATGGCTGACTCTGCCAGTTGACCGAGTAGATCCCTCACCCTCTTTCTCATACACGGGACTTGACTGTTTTGGCCCATTCCACACAAGACGAGGTCGCAAAGAATATAAGAGATATGGCCTGTTGTTCATGTGTTTAAGCTCCAGGGCCATTCACATTGAAATGTTGGAGGATCTCCCCACCGATGCATTTCTAAATGCTTTGAGATGGTTTATAGCAATTAGAGGAGCAGTGAGACACATTCGATCCAACAAAGTCACAAATTTTGTTGGAGCAAAGAATGAATTGGAGAAAATTCTGTTACAGTCAGATAAAGAGAGGATTTCTAGATCTCTGGTTAGAAACCAATGTGACTTCCTGGGGGTTTGGGAGCATAATGAACTGTTCTGGCTCAGGCCACGGGAAGGCTAGATGACACCTCATGAGAACATTCTTCTATGAGGCCATGGCAATTGTCAACAACCGTCCACTCACTACAAATACAGTCAATGACCCAAAAAGTGTTGAACCCCTTGACGCTTAATAATTTACTCACCATGAAGACGTCCTTGCCACTTCCACCTCCTGGCAATTTTGTCAAGGAAGATTTATACGCGAGAAAGAGGTGGCGCAGAGTTCAATACCTGACAGAATAATCTTTTTTTTTTTTTATAAGATATTTATGTCTGTATTGTTTACATCATTTAGTTTTCATGGCGTTTGCCGTTTGAAGATGATAATAAATACTGGATAAACATCAGTTGGAGCGTGGCTTATCTTTAACAGAAGAAAACATTTGGGAGCGGTTATAAAGACTGTGTGGCATTTCAAGTGAAAGTAAAACTTTGTAAACCCTTGTCAGTCTATTATAAGTAATGGTGGCTTTGTCCATAAAGAGACACTTCTAGATGTATAATAAATGTCCTTGTGCGCACACGATAAGTTTTTTGTTTTTTTTCCCTCATGGGAATTAAGTGAATCCGTACCAAACCAATAAAAGAATGTTAAAATATTTTAAAAGCAGGAGTTCCCAATATGTCGATTAGGTCATTTGAGTATAGACCAGATAAAGTTAATAAATTGAACGGATAAAGACTTAATCATAATGCAGCAAGGAGACGTCACATTCTAAAGCTAAAATCAACATAACTGAAGGGATGAAAAAAAGTTGGTAGGAGCAAACTAAAAAAAATAAAAAATAAATAAAGAGTAATATTTTATATAAAAGTCTTTAGGATTTAAGAAAAACAAATGCCTTGCAACTATGCCTGAAAGTTTTTACAATTTACATACGTAAAATACGACAATTTTATTGTATCTGTTAAGTTGATACCTTTACTTCAAAATTTTTATTAATGCACTATTCATGATTATGCATTTAATTTTTTCATCTCAAATTATCAATCAATTTAATTGTATTGCTCAATTAAATAATTTTCTATTGATTTTAAGATTTGCAATTCATACCTTGATTGATCGGCGTGCAATCAATTGTCATTTTCTACAACAATCTGAAAAAAAAAAAAAGAACCTATATATGAATCTATACTGTACAGCCACGGACCGTTGCGATTGTGTGGTGGGAAATTCAATTTGTGGGACATTTACATCCCGAGGTCACAGATTCCTCTGCCAAATGTGTCAATGGAAGAATAAATAAGAGACTAAAGAGAACACAGCCCAGACACTAAATCACCAGCGTAGAAAAAATTGAAACAGGAAATGGGATCGTCCAAACTTCAAGTCAAGTCCCAAAAACACATACAGCATGAACGTAGTGTAACTGAATAGAGGGAGACAGGGTAAATGAATGCGGGACGACCAACATACTCAATGAGAATGAGAACGGCAAAGATAAGGTAGAGGTAAAAATAAACTAAGCCCACTCATAAAAAGTAATCAAACAGGGAAGGATATATAGTAATATAGCAGGGTGAGATCAGCTGGAGCAAGTCATACAAGTACAAACATCCCATAATTTTCTTGTACGTGACAAATAGTGCCAAATATAAAATCATACCTTTGACAGGGAAAATAGGAAGGAAATGTACAACAAGGAGAAATTCTAAAAAGTAAATATTCCAAGTTGATGCAGAGATTTGACAGTGGAAAATAAAGCACGTAGCAAAACCTCCTTAAAGACCTCAGTTTAATGAATTCATAAATACAAGAAATATTCAAAATATAATAAAGATTCATTAACAAAAAACTTCTGAAAGCTTAGGTTTTGTTTAGCACATATCACTTCTTTAAAAAACAACAATTATTCTATAAATCCAGACTTTTCTTCTTTTTTTTTTAAATAAGGCATTTTGTGGTTCCAAATTTAGAAGCAAAATGTGAACGGGATCTCGAGGGTAATTAAAAAGTCCAACCGGCACTGAAAATCCGACACACTGCTGTAATCCTTGTCATCTTCATGGGCAACTGTAGCAAGATCTTACTATAAAGTTAAAAATACATTCTCTCACACACACACACACACACACTCACACTCTCTTTGGGATGCCTTTTACAAAAAAATCCTATTTAAACATCCTGTAAAAAAAAATCTGAGGAAGTAAAATCCTCATTCAAACTTCTTGTAATGGAGGGATCCGTTGCTGTTGTGGAGGCTTCTGTTGTTGTTGACGGTGTTTCCGTTGACTAGCCCCGCCTGCTCTGATTGCAGGTACTCGTTCACCACTCTGTGGTAGGTCGGCTGAGTCGTCAGCGCCTGCAGTAGATATTCTGAGAAAAATATGTAGATGTGATGAATCTGTTTCAACACCAAATCATTACCTGATTAAACTAAGAAAGGTAAGGTCGAAGTCAGTTACCTGTGACTTCGACACTCTTTAATCTTTGATCAGACATCCACACTACTGTCTAAGCTCCAACTTAGTCAACTGCTGGCTGACATGGAGTAGACTGGGCCGATACAAGAAGTGGACAATTAAAATAAACTGAGAGAATAAGATATTAATGAAAACATGTGTGCCAACACACTAGTAGGAATTAACTAATTTATGAAGTTTTTGATCAGCTGCGCCTTGATTTTCTTTGCTCATGTGTGATTTGGCCCTATTCAAACAGGACTGATGATATCAAGGGGACCTCATGGGATTTAGAAATAACACTCCCACATGTGCGTTTTGTGGGGTGCATTCACATGGGGTTAGCGAAGTCGGTATTTACTTGAATTTACTGATATTATTTATCCCCCAGATACGATGTCAAGGCTCAGGTGGTGGAGGACAGGTGAACGTTCTGGAAAATGGACTCATTGGCAGGAGGGCGGAGGTCACTAATAGCACGGGCAGCACCTCCTAACCCTCTATCTAGTCTGAGGCAAACATTTGACCAACCTAGATGGGAGCCCACCCTCTGAAACCCTCTCACAACCACCCCAGCACAGAGAGTAGCTGGAGATGGCCCTTTCTCCCAGTTCCTACCCCGACCACTGCCCAACCCCTCCAATTTCTCCTGTACGCGTCCTCTGCGGTTGGTGCTGATTGCCCACGGGTCTGCGTTGCACTAAACCCCCTTTATGAACTCTAAGCAGTGGACCTTTTGGCTTGTGCATTAAGAACGCAGTTCACTGCAAGAACTAATGTGAATTGCAGGACACATCTATCAGACACTGAACGCACCTCGGCCGTCAAAACAGTATTTCGTTACAGTCACCTCAGTTGCCAAAACTCAACTGGGAAAGATGTAGAAAAAGAGGGCAAGTAGAAATAAAATGAACTTCGCCAAAAAATCCCTGTTATGCCTGATGTTTGGCAAAGTGTGGTAGGAAATTAATGTCAAAGACGCCCTAGGCGATTACGAGTTATTACAGGTCACAGGTAATAGAGGAGCAGTGCAAATATGGCTGAAGACGTGATTTTTGTTTTTCCACGGCAGTGTGAATAGCACAATTCAGATGGACTCTAATCTTATGATTTGGACCACTTTCATACGAGTCATAGATCAGCTATACATCTGACACAACTGTGTTAACAGTCCCACTGATTAAAATAAATTATTTAATTAAAGCATGTAATTACAGGCTTTTTTACAATTAATTGCAAATATCAATATTTGATATAAAAATAATTCAAATATGTCTTCATTCAATGGTAATTTATCATGGTAATATAATTTATCCTTTTATTATATAAAGCTAATCTCAGTGCAAAGAGTAAATAATTCAGTTAACTTAAATCAAACTAAATTCTCACGAGTGACTAGTCAAGTATTTTACAGTGGATACTTGTTATTACTGGCTGATGCTCACCCTCAGTGAGCTGCCCTTCACAGGAAGCCTGAGCATATAGCTCAGCAGTGTGGCGTTGAGGAACACCCAGCAGCGCCCCCATGAGGTCAGACAGCTCCTCTGGACTAAGGCTGCCACTGCTTTCACTGTCAAAGAGCTGGAATGCAGAGACACGCAACAAGTGTTCTTTGATTATGATGCCAAAAATGTTTTGTCTGTCCATTCTGAAGGTGGCTACTGTAAAGAGATACTTAATCATAAAATGAAACGCTGTAAATCAACCGTCAGGACTCACAGTGAAGGCAGTGTGAAGTAGAGACTTGAAGCTGACGAATCCTGACATAGCAGCAACGCTAACATAGATCTGTCTGAGATCCACAGCTTCATCCTGGAAAAACAAAAAAAGAAAACATAGGTAGTAGATGTTTTTGTTTTCTACTATCTTTTGTCTTGGGAGAGAAAACTGATAATAGTGTCAAATTGGATCACAGTACATGACAAACCAAACACTGTTCCAGATTAGATTATATCAAGCCTGTTAAGAATGACAGTCATGTCAGTTAAGGACAACGGCCCTGAAAACTTGTGCAATCTTGTTTTAATCATCTAAGAAATATTTAGAAATATGATCCGTTTAAACTTTTAAAGACGCAGGGACCATTTCACACATTGTTACATCATCACGCTTGGAATACTGAAACAACAATCAGAAATCCCTTGATCAGGTCTAGAAAGCTTAGAACTCGGCAGCCAGGATTTAACCAGAGCCAAGCTGTGATTGCATCACTCTTGTTTTAGTTTCTTAATAGCTCCTCTCTGAAACAAGCACACATCCATACTTTGAAGGTCTTTAGTATTTTCTATAGAAGTCAGGTCTTTCAGAATTGAGATTGAGATATATATATATATATATCAGAACGTTTGAGGAATCACTAGTTTGAGGAATCACTAGTTGATAGTGTTCTGTCAATTCTGAGTAAACATAACAATGTTTCCAGGACAACCTGGAATGTCCATATGACCATGGAGATGCTTTTAAGGGATTCATACAGGTTTCTGTAGAGCAGCCTCCTCTACATCTCCTGCAGGAACCCGTAGCAGATCAGCTCAAATCTATTTTGGAGATTCTTTGGAGTCATTGGGAAAGTTTCGACAAACAATTCTATATATACTGAATGGAAAAAGCACATAGCAAGCACTTTTATAGCAGCTGCTGAACAGCCACAGCTCTGAGTTTCCGACAAGATCACAGATGTAAACATGAGCTAAAATGTGAGGTAAAGTTAGGAGACAATCACAAACACAAAACCTGTTGTACCTTGGAGTACAGGCCACAGATCTTGACAGCCGTCTGTTTGTCAGCCAGGCCAAGAATAGGAGCGAGATCCTCCGCACTGGCTCGAACCGACCCCTGAACTCTTGATCGACACCTGTCAACCATTTTTTCCAGTATTGCTTCCACTTCATGTGGTTCCAGACTGAGAGAAATTGACATAAAGATGGTGATGAAAAATTAAAAGTCCGAAAACCCCCCCCCCAAAAAAACACTCACCCTTGTTTGTGCAGCAATGAAAGCATTTCTCTAGCTGGTGACTCCAGTGGGAGAGAGAGACCACCAAGTTTACTGACAGGAATTCGACCCTCCATTACGTAATCTGTAGCTGGGATTCCAAGGGCCCTGAAGAGGAAGAAGTGCCTTATCAGACATCAAACCATATAGCCCCTACAGTAGATTTCTAAAAGAAAAAGACAACGTTGTAGATTCAAATTTGGATCCAATATTTGCACTTTTCGAACCCAATAATGTTTAAAAAATGAGTTATCAGAGCCTGAGACAAAACAGATGAAAGATTAACATTGCATAAGGAAATATAATTTATCTGCGTTGGTTTGTGATTGCAGTGGATCAAACAGATTTTGAAATATTACTGACTTTAACTGACAGTGAAATAAATATAAATCATAAAACAGTTGCATATTGTGCTCTTACTTTGCCATGAGTTTCTGAACATTGTCGGAATATAAGTTGGGGTCATTCTTCTCCTCCTCAGAAGGTTTGTATACTGGCAGAAACTGCAGAAACAAAAAAAAAAAAGGTTTAAACCGGCCAGTTATTTTTATTGATGCCAGGATCAAGATAATTGATCTTACCTCAACAGTCATGTTAGTATAGAACTGTGAAGTTGTGTGCCAAAGTGACTTAATCCTAAAGGGAAAAGAGCCAATATTATAATCCATGTAGAAATAAACTGTGTATAAATACTACACGACTAGAAGTTTACAAATTTCCAAAATCCTGTTTAAGTACAACCCATTCTTTCTCTCTGTTCAGTTGCCAGGGCTCCATCAGGTGACAATGTTCCCTTATCCACTGACTCTGACTACAAGAGTTAAGTTCTTTTTAGTCATCGATCTTGGGTGAGGGGATAGGTGATCAGATTTTGAAGTAAATCCAGGTATTGATGCAGTTTCTAATCACTTTTACACTGTGCAATAAGGCTTTAGTTAACTCCAATATAAAAGATAATCATAGTTCTATAACAGATGGCAGTGACATGATACTGCCTCAGACATGTCCTTGTTTGACAAGGTCCAAAATATTAATGGCTAGGCGACAGGATCAGAACATCTCTAGAACTGCGGGTCTTGGTGGGTATTCCTGGTCTGCAGTAGCTAGTACCTACCAAAGTGGTCTATTAGATAGACATAGAAGTGCTACTGTAGCAAAAATAGCTGAAAAAGTTAATGCCGGTTCTGATAGAACGGTATCAGAACACACAGATCATCAGAGAGCCGTTCTTTCAACAAAAAGGGGACCTAGACCATATAAGAACAAACAGATGATGTAAATGTTATGACTGATCGGTGTAACAACATTGGTGGTGACAAACCAACTGTTTGTAGGTGGTGACAAACTAAATGGATAAAATACTCAAATACAACCTTTTTGGCTAAACCGGCAATAGAACTACCTTACTAATCAAGGTACTTTGGATGTAAATGACATTGAGCAGTCTTGTCCCCTGATCACCCCGAAGAACGGCCCCATGATCACCCCGAAGAACGACCCCATGATCACCCCGAAGAACGACCCCATGATCACCCCGAAGCACGGCCCCATGATCACCCCGAAGAACGACCCCATGATCACCCCGAAGCACACGATGTAGGGATACTTTCAAACAGTAGCGTGTCATACTGAACGTAAACAGCGTCATATGCTAACAGCTGACTACAGACTGAATAAACACTGGTAATGGGCATGGGAATACATTTGGATAGCTCAGGATCAATTTGAGTTGCTGAACTTATAACAATTGAGTTTAAGCAGTTCTAATTCTTAGATGTTGTTAAAAATCATTTCCAGGCTCAATTTCCTGTCTGTGCAGTAATCCAGGTTTTATCCAGAACACAAAGAAAAAAATTACTCCGACACATATTTAGCAGAGAGGGAGAAGCTCACCAGGTTGTTCCTTTATATGTCCAACGAACAGTATCCTGTGAAGTCATACAGAAAATAAAAATTGAAAAATTAATTTAAAAATAATGAAAAAAAACCTACTGTAATGACATCGTTTACAGCAAAACAAAAAAACAAGTCCTGAGTGACAGACTGGATGGACATTTTATGGCTGTGTAATTCTAGTCACTTTCCCTCCAACTACAGCCTGAATGCAAACACGTCGACCTGGACAGATATGACAGTGTTCATAAACATGTCTATAGTCTTATAAAACGCAGGCTCATGCTGCAAAAAAACTGCAGGAACAGGACAAAGAACCTTGCGTGAGTCTTTCAGGAACCCGCATTAGAGCCTGTAGGTTTAACAGAGGACAACTCTTCTAATTACATTGTTTCAACACCCATTTGTTAAATTCCAATTTGTATGGACTTTAGCTTTGACCCTGTGGATTGCAACAAGAACAAGCTGAATGCATTAAATATTAGCTTTAATACACAAGTCTTGTTAATAATCAGGCTAGTCTATTGCCTTTAATTATTAGTAAAGCAGTTTGGGATACATGCAGTTAGTCAACCATCAATTACAGGTTTCAGTTATTGCAGCTTATAGATTCAGTTATTTCTCTAATGCATTATCCTGTCCATGCAGCTCATCAATGGCTTCAAGCACTGGTAAAACACACATTTAAATGACATACATTCTTTTGATTCTTTATCCTATAGTTTTCTAATTGTCCAGTGTGTTTGATTTAGGGACTCTGTTGGAATATTATATCCATAATTATGTTTTGATTAGTGTTTAATCAGATGAAGCTAAGTCATTGTATTTGTAGCTTAGAACGAGACCTACAGAGGGAGCGGGTCCATTACAGAGTCTACCATGTTTTGTACATGTACAGAATGGACAATCTAAACATTGGCTCCAGAGAAGGCCTTCTGCGTTTTCAGGTTGTTGTGGCAGAAAGACAGGAAGTGGCCCTGGATGATGACATCACCTTTGACACTTTGAGTCCACCCTAGATTCTCCGATACACTTGATAGGGAGGGGTGAGCTGAGGTCTTTTCTGTGGTTACAATTTGGAACCTAACTACTACATACCAATTAAATCCTACTCATTAGTGCTCTAAATATTTCCAATGACATTCAGACCAAAAGAAATCTGTTTTAATTCTATGTTATGCTTAATTAACTCAACTGTCACTACAATTTCCACGGTAAAAATTTTAAGATTTGTCAGCTTGAGGCAGGAACTTGGAAATTGTGACATACATAATAATATTAGACATTTAGAAAAAAATTAACTAATCAAAATAACCATGACCTTATACCGTATCCTTACATCAAACATCTGTTGTTTTTATGGTTTTGACTGAGAAAACTCATAACGGCAGAAATTGGTGGGTTTACATGGACACTTCTTTCAGAATGAATTCATTATACTATCAATATTCCTGTTTGACTGTTTACATGAGCAGTTATCTTACCGGAAATTATGTTTACACGCACCGACACATCATTTGGAAGAGACGTCAACAGCTGTGTGACGAGCGTAAAAGCAACCAATAGATGACGAGTTTTATCAGAAGGGGCGCATCTATCATCTGATCAGGGCAGTTCTTATGTGCTTGTAACTGTGATGCTTTTAATGAAAAAACGGCTGAGTAATAATCAGATTTACTCCTTTAGCCAACTGGACACACTTCGGAGGGAGAGAGAGAGAGAGAGAGGAAAAGGCAACATCAAAGCATTATCTTTTCCTCTGAGTGATTTTTCTCTGACTAACATTAGATCATTACAACGTTAGCAAACATTAAGTTGTTAGTGAGGCCGTGTTGTGCGATAAACTCACCAGAAATGTCACGTTAACATCAACATCATCCGACGCAATGTTAAAAGCAGAAACTCATCAAGCTCTTTTATTCTGAAAACCAAGATCCATCAATGGTAAGAGATTTTCGTAGAGGTCTACCTCCTCCTCAATTACTTCATTTTTGTTTTATAAAAAAGTTGGGAAAGCTGGTCACCAGAAATGTTAAGATTAATATTGTCCCGCAATTCATCCTGAAAATCGTCTGCGACGTTCAGAACGGGGGGGGATAATGTTTATAATCAGTATCTTCAATGTTTTCCAGCGCTCATTAATTTGTTCACAGGGTCAGTCTATCACAGCCCCTGACAGTTTTTCTGGGACGGGTTGTAGAGTTAATTAATTCTTACTTCCTCACTAAATATTTTGAGAGTTTGTATTAAAAACACCCTTTGCTGTGGTCTAGATCATTAAATTCTGCCCATGCGCACGTTAATATTAGTGCTGGGCAGCTGCTCTATTAGGCTGTCCATGTAAACCCACCTACTAAATACATCCTCTTGAACGCAGATAAAGGAGACTTAAGATTTAAGCGGTGCTTTTAATACAATTGATCTCTCTATCCTTTTAGATAGATTGCACAGGTCATATTTATCAGTCAGACGATAGATAGTGTCTATTGGACAGCAGTCATCATCCCCTGCCCCTCTTTTATATGAAGTGCGTCAAGGCTCAGTCCATGGCCCATTCTTCTTCTTCTTCATCTCCATGCCTCCCCATAGCTAGATAATTAGCCGCTTTTCTAATATATCATACTAATGTTATGCCGATATCTACAACTTGTTTTGACAAAACAGAGCTCAGAGGGTCAGATAATAAAAACAAAGCCTTTCTCAAAAACCTCAGTTCACTTTCTCCCCTGGTAAACCTTATGCCAATCAATCTCATTATCATTTTGGATTTATATTTGATTCATCTAAATTTTGAAGACCATTTTAAAAAATCAGAGTCAATCCTGCTACTTTTTAGCTGAGGAACATCTCAAAATTCCAGAGGGTCCAGAATGCAGCGACCAGACCTCTAACTGGCACTTATCATCAACCGCACATCACACCAGTTTTAGCCTCACTGCCCAACAAGTACGTGATAGATTTTAAGATACCCCTAATCACCTAAAACACATTTCACCAAATGTTTTTTCAGAATATAATTTCTTTAAGCAGTATTTTTTATGTGTGTGAAAAATGCACTGTGTTTTGATATTTGAAGTTAACATTGCTTGTTTTATTATTATTTTTTCTTATCTTCTTTCTTCATGTTTTTTTATTTTGACAAAGCACTTTGTTTTCTAACTCTTTGTGAAACACCTTGTAACCTCGGTTTTGAAAGTTCTGTATAAATAAAGCTTTACCTTTCATGTCTGACTGTCAATGAGTGATGATTTGATATTTACTGCTATACATTTCAGCAGTTGTGAAAGTCAAGACTGCTATCTGGTTTTCAAAAAAATGTTATATTTTCTGTTTGTGAATGTAAATCTTCCAGGCCGGAGGTTCTCAAGGAGTTGCCTTAAACATTCTGTCTAACCTTTGAAAAAATAAAAATAAAATGCACTAACATTTGAATCATCTAACATTCCATTTCCATTCTCCCTCTTTTACACTAAGCTACTGCATCAAACTCTGCTCTCCCAACAAGCATTTGACCGCAATGACATGTTGAAACGTACTTCTTATACAGTCACTAGTGTTGCAAGAATTACAATACCTATTAACACTGACGCTGTTAACTGAAGTGAGCAGTTTTGGAACATTGGCACTTTATTCAGGACTTCATATGGAAATGTCACAAACTATGAAAACACTGCAATGGCGTTACTCTCTAAATGGACACGTCTGGGCAAGAGGAACCTAATTAGATGTCAGATGACACATAATTGACTTGTCTTACGTGCAAATAAATAAATTAAAGGCTTAATGGATTTATAATGTTAAAAGGTCAGTCAGTTAGTCCCTTACTTATAACAAGTTCATTTATTTTTATTTGCTGCCCTCAGTCATAGGTCACCTCCCCAAATAGTGTTTCAAGGTTTCACCACAACAGTTCCAGACTTAAAGGGGAGAATTAGACAATATAAAAGGAGAAAGCAGAGATTTAAAAAGTTTGTATAAATCAGCGAATAAATACCTGTTGGAAAAGATTCTCTCATGTTGAGATAAACGTTTTTGTCTTTACGATGACAAATAAACTATTTAGAAAAAGGATTCTGCTAGAAATCAAGATTTCCATGAAATACTGTCCCCAGTTTAAAATGATGTGCATTTGTTCCACAGCCAACCTGGACAATATGTTAAAAGTAAATGAGCCTGCTCATTTAATCTTGGTTTTACAAATGTCAGCTGCTAATATCGACCCTGCGACGTTTACAAGCCATGAGACTGAGCAGAATTAACTCACCAGTTTGTTG
Source organism: Lophius piscatorius (assembly GCA_009660295.1). NCBI lineage: Eukaryota > Metazoa > Chordata > Actinopteri > Lophiiformes > Lophiidae > Lophius > Lophius piscatorius. The sequence continues at coordinate 216,125 of VRLP01000056.1, read as the reverse complement.
GGGTAATGCAACAGAACAGGCTGGACTGGGACTCCAGCAAGGAAGGCACCTGATGACAGAATGATAGTGAAACAAAGGAGTCAGAAAGGTGAGATTGGAATGAAAAGAAGTGACACTGTTGAAGACGGACAGTTCCATTATCCAATAGCAGAGAAACCAGCTGCTGCACCCTTAAACTCTCATTCCGCTCATTCCTGCTCCATTTGTAGAAACTGTTACTCACCGGGTTTGAATTTGATCAAAACGCTCCCGTTAGTTGTGGTTCCCTCGGGAAACATCAGCATCTAGCCAAGAATTAGCACACCATGTTTTAGTTGAGGTTTTCTGGCATCATGAATGGGCACAAAGAAACATTTTCTAATGACATTTAGAAACCAGTGGTTTGAAGATGAACTAACCTATAGATTGACTCAAGTCTGTTCAAACAAAACGCTCAGGCTTTTCTCCCCGCCCTCACTTGGAGGAACATAGGGCTTGACTTTCTTTTTCACCATTTGCAGTGGTGGATAGTAACCAATTATATTTACACAGGTACTGTGCTCGAGTACAAACTTGTGGTACTTTTTTTTTATTTAAGTATTTCCATCTTATCTTACTTTATACTTAGCTACATTTCGGACGGAAATCCTCTGCATTCTTCCCAACTACATTTGTCTGACGTTACTTGAATTAGTCTAAATGTTTTAAATCAGTGGTTGTCAGCCTTTGATTAATGTTTTCTAATAGTACCCCCTTAGCAGCACCAAACATTTTTGGTGCGGAAAAAATATATTTATAGAGACATAATAGAATGCTATGCCATCAGTGTCTGATTTATTTCCAGCTCCTCCAGATTGGCTTATCCCTGCGTGCAGTTGCACGATGGGTTTTTGTGTCTCCCATCACAGTCTCAAGATAGAAGGCCTGCCAGATCCTTACAAAATTACCTCCATTTGGGTACTGGTGTGATGCTTCTGACAAAACTGTCAGCAACAGTCTGCACGAAGGTGGCATGAGGGCCCGATTTCCTCTACTGGAACCTGTGCTCACAGCCCAGCACTGTGGAGCTCAATAGGTGTTGACCACAGAACAGCAGAATTGGCAGGTTCTCCATTGGTGCCCCGTTCTTTTCACAGATGAGAGCAGGATCAAACTGTGGTCATGTGGCAGGCTTGACAGAGTCTGGAGACGCTGTGGAGAATGTAATGCTGCTGCATCATCATCCAGCAGGAGCGGTTTGGTGGTGGGTCAGTGAAGGTCTGGGAGAAAGATCCTTGGATGGTCTGATAGACCTCCACAAGCTAGCCAACAGTACCCTGATTTCTGGGTACCGCTACGGTAGACAGACCCACTATCAGACCTTACACTGGTCCAGTAGATCCTGGGTTCCTACTCGTCCACTACAATGTCCGGCCTCACGTGGTCAGAGTGTTTAGGTAGTTGCCGGTGGATGAAGGTATTGATGCCATTGACTGGTCCTCATGTTCCCCAAAACCTGAATCCATCTGAGAACCACCGAGATGTTTTTGTATCGCTCCATCAGACGCCACCACCACCATAGACCATAGACTGTCCAGGATCCCTGATCAGGTCTGGGAGGAGATCCCCTAGGTCACCATCCTCCATCTCATCAGTAGCATGCCCAGACGTTTTCAGGAGGTCCCCTTGGCATGTGGGACTCAAACACACTCCTGGGTCACAGTAGGAGTTGTGATGAAATTCACTCGAGTTGGATCCGTCTGTGATTTCAGTTTTTCACTTTGATTTTTGTTGTAATTTAGAATCCAGACCTTAATGGTTTAAAGATTTTGATTTCGATTGATCTCTCTTGCATAATTTTGTTCTAAACAAATTACACAATGTATATTAATAAAGATTTTCACCTTTAATGTTTCTTTCATCGAGATCCGGAATGTGATTTAAGTGTTCCCCTTAATCTTTTTGGAGCTGTGTACATTATCTACATTGTCGCAAAGTGAGATTTAATGGTTTAGAAGTAAACTCCAGCTCGGCGGTAGCAGAAAATTCACCTGTCTGTTCCCACAAGCAAGGTGCAGTAGAGAGTCTTTTGCAAACATAAGCCGTCAGAACGTTGATGGACACATCGTAAAAACATCTCACCTGAGGCCAGTTGCCATTAGAGGTCAGCCTCTCTTTGACCTGGGTGACTGCCTTTTTCCTTGACTCAGGATCCTTTCTGCTTACAAGCACAGACTGGTTAAACTCCAGCAGAGCTAAGACACACAGAAAAACAAAAACACACAAGAGCAAAATTCAGAACCAGAACAGAAGAGTTCAGATCAGGACAGCAAAGAAAACAAGACAAGAAGCGCCAAGGCAGGCTGAGCGGATTAAAGTCCAATAGAGCGAGTCATTTGTGTATCTTAGGACTTCCTTGCATACTCTTTTTCTTCATCCCCAAACACTACTCCCAGTTGTTTGCATGTTAGTTGGATAGCATGCTGCACTGGGTCTTCCATGTAAGCACGGATAAGTCTAGTTGAGTCTAAAAACTAATTTGGCAAAACAATGTGTCATCTGTACAGTCTGAAAACAAACATTCAGCTATAAGACAGATGTAAACAAATAATTAAAGTAGTTTCTAGCATAGTCAAGACTTTATTTTATTGCTCCCTGAACAAATACTCCTATTTTCACCTTCAATCATCATACTCCATTTGTTTACACTTTATTTTCAGATTCTCACCTTATCCTATATAGTTTCTGTGCTTTTAAGTTAAAACTAACTTTAATTACTACAAATATATGTGTAAACATAACATTTAATGAACCATAATACATTATATTTGGATGTGTTTAGATTGAGAGCCGCGCAAGAGAGGAAGGACTTTAAATTTGAAATGGTCCCTGGTTGACAAAAACAAGACTTAACATAAGTTATTTATGTTTCCAAAGAAAGGTCACTATCAAATATCGTACCCAGGTTTCTGGGTTAAGGTATGACATTTGAGGACAGGGTCCAAGATGTTTCTTTAAGATAGACGGAATTCTGGGAGCAAAGTATTATTTCTGACTTGTTTTCATTAAGTTTGAGATGTTTGTGTGACACCCAGCACTTTATCTCAGATGGACACGAAGAAAGACAAAGACTGAAATTGAGATTGCCCAGTTCCCCTGATTTTAATGGGACATAGATTTGTGTATTATAAACACAGCTATGATACAGGATTTTTTATTTGCTAAAAATATGCCCCAGTGGAAGCAAGTATACACTAAACAGTAAAGGGCAATGGATGGAGCCTGGGTGGAGAGCACAGTTCAGAGGGGCTACCGAGGCGGAGGTTTTGCCTGTGTTGTAAATCATTTTACAGCTGTATGTCCTGAACAGCAAGAAAAAACACCAGGAGCGCTTTAAAATAATAGATAATTACTTTAATTAGAACAATTAAAGAAGATTGAGGAACTGCAAATATTTACATTTGAAACCAGAATGGAGGCTCCAGGTGGTACAAATTTGGGATTTTATGTTTTAAAAAAACTTCCATATTAATTATAATAGTTCCTATTGACTAATCAGTGACATGACTGTGTTTCAGCTATAACTTGTTTTGATTATAGACTTAATACGTTTAAAAAAATATGAATAATTACAAGTTCTCAGTGTCCAAAGTGTTGGCTTTATAGTGTATGTTTTCTAAACGACATTAATAGAATCCAAATATTTAATATACATTTATACAAATTAGAGAGATAAATAGAAAATAGTCAGATTATGGACCAGGGTATTATCTGATTTTCCAGCACAGGATAAAATAAATCCATCTGCAGGTTCAGGTGCCATGACAACAACAAAGAAGAATTCTTACAGAGTGCGCCACTCACCCCCTATGACAGGCAGGGTGGCGTTCTCTGAACGCGATACCACCGTTGCCAATTGGGCTGGACACAAAACCAAGATGTCAAGAAAGCCACTGTGTGGCGCAACCACCAGCATCGGAGCCTCCTTCAGGTCCGCTCTCCGACCTTTGACCTTCAGCCACAGGAAACCCAGAGCGAAGAAGACTCCTCGGCTCAGCAGCCAGATGACTGGGTGGAAGAGCCAGCGACGCCAGCCCTTGACTGGTCGACAGCATTCTTCCTTGGACAGGCCAGCCAATTGTAGCCGGGCAAGCGGCCACATGATGAGGAAGCAAAGAGCTGCCACGAAAATACGCAGAGGGAAGAGGATGCTGCCCAGGATGATGCCCTGGAAATCGGAGGAGAAAGATTGAAACATCTGTAAGGTCTTAAACACACTGTATAATATTATATCAATCGATAGCAGTTTAAATGACTCGACAGAACAAATCCAGATAGTTCTTTCCCAAATATAAATCAAAATGCTGTTTTTATTGATTGCAGTCCCTAAATGACAACACTGAATGACAAATCTGGTTCTTTGTAGAGATCCAAAAACTGCAAAAATTAATCATAACAATAGACCAGCTTCTGGCAGCGCTCCTGAGAATTTTTTCTCTTGCTCATGGTTCTCTGGTTCCATAATATACCTGGGTTTACTTGCCGCAGTTGCTTGAGATCATTCTTCATTGCCATTGCCCAATGACGGCCAAGCTTCTACTTGCTCAAAGGTGTTTTATTTTAGGATTTCCACATACTTCATGGAATCCAGCTCACCTTCTACTCTCTGTAGGTTTCCAGTTCCATAGGAAGCCAAAAATTAGTTTGTATTAAATAGTGACAGGCCTACACATTACTATGACTCCTGTCAATCGATGGTATATACCAGGCAGCAAGTGAACATTTTGTCGTGAAATTGACGTGTTGGTAACTGCAAAAAAGGACAAGCTTGACAATCTGAGTGGCATTGTATTCCCTGATGTCAGTAGCCTTTTTCAGCAGGATAAAACGCCCTGCTACACTGCAAAGATGGGTCAGGGATGATTTGAGGAACTCATTGAGTTGGTCTCCAAATTCCCCAGATCTCAATCCAATCTGAGCATCTGTGGGATGTGCTGGAAAAATATGTCTGTTCCATGGAGACCACACCTGGAGACTTATGAGACCTAATCACTCTGCTGCTTATATCTTTGGGCCAAATGCCACAGCACACCGTCAGAGGTCTTGTGTAGTCCATGTCTCAGTGGTTCAGAGCTACTTTGACAGCAAAAGGGGAAAGCGTTAGAACTGATCGATTTAAATACTTTGTGAAAAAGCTTAATTCAAAACTTGGGGTTAATGAGTTTTCTTCCAACTTCGGGTGTCTGTTTGTGAAGTTCATTTAGATTGCGCAACAAGATTTAGTTTGATTTCAAATCCGTTTACCATGTGATTTTGCATAATCACTGGCTATTTTTGAGAGGACAATATTTCTCACTGGCGTACTAACAAACATGCCTGATCTATTGTGGAACCAGGGCATGAGAGGATTAAAAGACTTTTTTTTCTTGTTGTACATCCCAAAAATTTAAATGACTGCATAAGGTAGAGTTCAGATAACTTTAGGATACCATAAAAGGCGTTGCTAGGTTTGATTCCTGACATTTTGAGTTAATGTGGAGAAGCCAGGAGCCAAATTAGAGCCCGATAGGTTTCAGGTGGTGGATTAAGGAGACTTCCAACAATCTTTAACAACAGCCTGGGTGACTTCAGATGTTAAATTTAACTTTTCTGAGTTTCTGCCACTGTTTTAACTCCACTTCTACCCAGGAACCAAATATGGAGGCACTGATGTGAACGTTACCCGTATCTTCTGTGTGGTCGTCAGCTGCAGCTCGTGAACAAACGGATGAGGATATGGAGAAGAGGCCAAATTAAAGTCCTGCTTCTGCATGGCGGCGCTCAAAAGAAGTCCAAATGAAGGATATTGCCAATAATAAAAGGCTAAAGAAGGAAAAAAAACACGTTAAAGTTTCTAAAAATGTCAGCGACACTCGTTCTTGTGTCGAACCCCCTACTTTTTTTTATATTTACAAGTTTCTCATACCGTCAGATTTAAAAATAGAATGTTAGCTAAACCGCTCGGTCGAGGCGGACAGAAAAAAAAAATAAAAAAATAAAGTCTAAAATCTACCCTACACTCCCTCTCCTCGTACTCCACGCTAAACCCTGAGCAAAAGTGCTCAAGCCTTCTACAATCGTCTTTTAGAGTTTTCCCACCTGTCCCGCCCCTTCACAGACTGACAGCCCGGCCCACCTCCTCCGCTCCGGGATCGTTCAAGCAGGTCAGACCGGTCCTTCAAACTCAAGCATCCTACAGCTGGGCATGCATAAACGTTTTGGATTACATGTGAATCTATGACCGAAAGACAAGAGATTTTCACAATATAAACAAGCTCCTTAGAGAGAAAAGTATGGAGGCCAAGAACGGCCTGGGTGGAATATTTTTAATTTTGTCCTTCCTGTCGGGATAACGAGATAATTGATCCCCTTCATCACGACAAGACGGTTAATTACCACGACCGGTTTCTCTTATTAATGAGTTAAAAAAACAGGGCCGTTTAATGTTATTTTCGGAATAATCCATCAGAGAGGAGTCCCATATTTGTATTAACTGATTTACTACGAAACTCTTCAGCCGTTTCTCATATTTTCTAAGCGTGACTCACCTTCCGTGTCGTGCGGTAGAAAAAGCACCAAGAGAAATCAAACCTCCGCCAAGGGCCAAAACCTACCTCCGACCTGGCTCTGTTCCTTCCTCTTTCATTCTCTTCATGTGTTCAGCAGGTTGTTTTATTTTCTGCTCCACACTCCTAGAAGTTGAGCTTTCGAAATTTTGTTGAAGAGTGTACATAATGTCTGTTTAAGATTTAGACTTAGAGACATTGTTGCATCGTTTCCTGTTCCCCTCCAGCATAAATCATCAAAGGAACAAGGCAGAACAGTACCCATGTTGAGGAAAGAGGCATGCAGATTTCTCCTTTAAAGTCTGAGTTATTGCCAGTCTCTAAATCTAAAGACAACTCCAACAAACTCTCTAGTATCACTCAAATACTCTGAAGCAGGTCATTGCCTTCCACTTCAGCCTCTCTGTTCAGCCCACTGAGCCCTAAGCTCCACAACTAAAGGAACAGAGGCATCAATAATGGACATTTGAAGAGAGCGCCTCCCCACATTGTGACATCCCTACTCCAAAAGGCTTATTATTTCATCCACCAAGGAGGTTTTGTTTTCAATCCTGTGTTTTTCCATCTGTTTGTTTGTGAGCAGAGTAATGGAAGATCAGACTTGCATGAAATTTTACCCAGAAGTAGATTTTGGCATATCCTAGAGGTGATTTTGGCAATGTTAAGTGTTTTGCAGCATTCAAAATGAAATAAATAAAATGAAAAGCCATTTGGAGTAGTGATGTCACAGTGTGGCTATTGCTGCCTTTGATCCTTTGCTTCCTTTCATCTTTCTTTGGGGTGGATCATGGGGCAAAGTTTCAACAATTAATTTGATTCCTTCCTTTGATGTTCACTTGAAGGTGGAGCTGTGGGCTCAATGTGCTGAACAGAGATGCGGAAGTGGATGGCGCAGGGGACGACCAGCTAAAGAGTATTTGAGAGATACTCGGAAAAATGTTGCCATTGCCGGTAGATTTAGAGGCTGGGCAATAATTCACATAATAATAATTGATATATATACTTATACTTATAATTTATCACTTAGTCATGCAAGTAAATTATTTGCAATGAAATGTATTCTCTGCATTTGACCCATCCCTGAGGGAGCAGTGGGAAGCCCCTGTGAAACCCTGTTCAGGGTCTTGCCAGGCCTTGATGGCATGTAGCGTCAGGGCCTGGGACCGGACCCCAATCTTCTGATTGTGGAACAACCACTCTACCTATTGAGCGCAAGCTCCCCAATTAAAAGATGAATTACACAAAAACGGTCTTCGGTACAGTATTCCTGCTTTGTAGCGTTCATTGGGCAAGGCCTGTCAGCTTTGTTCCATTTACTCTAAGCAAGCAAGACAACCGGGGCAGCACTGCTGCATTTCTAAATGCCTACAGACTCCTTACTCCTTATTTACAATCAAGAACAAACTTGAAAACAGAAATTTGTCAGTCTATTTAAACTGCAAAAAATTCTCACCTACACTTCTGCCTGTCAATGCTGTTGTTGTCCTGCATGCATTCTGCTGCCTGCACTTTCAGCCCTCCCCCTAGAGGCTCCAGTTCAAGATCTCTGCTTATCCCTCCCCAAAATCTCTATGTAAATGTTTTTGCAGGGCGGCAAGACGGTTGCAGGTGTTGAAAATCATAATGTACTAATTCAAATGTTATTCAGGGATGTCACAATCTTTCTCAAAATAATGACTTGTGTCAAAATTTGGACTTTGATTATTGATATTAAATCCTCCTACAGCTTTTATGCACTGGCATGTAGATATTACATTAAGTAAGATATTTATATTAGGAACATTTGTCAGTAGGTTATAATACAGAGACTATTCCATCTAATCCAAAAAAATAAAAAATAATAATCCTAAAATAAACAGCCCTATTAAAAACACAATTCTCACTACTATGAATGCTATCTCGACTGATAAATCACTGACTTTTCCTGTAAGAACTGCAGGGCACATAAAGTGACTCATTATAGGTGTAACCCTTTCAATGAGGAGACCTTTGGGCAACATTAGAATTGAGCACACATAAGAAATGCAATATTTAAATGGTTTTGAATTCAGTCAGTTTAAAGCAAGACTTAAGGGTAACAGCTGTTGGTTTTTACTGAAACGTAACATACCGTACGGAGAGACTGTAAACTGTACTCAATAAAGGGATTTAGTTTGGATATGTATATATTTTTGTTAATTATGTGGACTGCAAATGAAAAGAACTTCTCTATCACACTTTCCAGAATTCTGATAAAATTGTAAATCCTGCTTTCACACCATTCCTGCCCCTCCCCTCTCACGTTTTGCCTTATCTTGTTGGTGTCCCGTCAGGGTGTTACTGCTGATACCGACACCAAACACACACCCATAAAAAAGAATATTAGTCAGAGACGAAACAAGATTAGAGGGGTCTAAGTCGTCCACCGAATTAAAATTCTTAAACTAAATTGACTTATTTAACTGTGTGTTTAATAACTGCAATAGAGTCAACTCTTTTTGTTTTTGGAGTTCAATGATGTAGGTTGGCCAGACTTTATTACTGACAACATTTTCAGGGACATATTCCTACAAATAAATGAATCAGACCTGACCTTAAAGTGATATCTTCTAGGATATAATGCATTTGCACCTGGTCAGTTTTCTACAATGTTTTGTTCATTCATCCAGAGCCAGTCTGAATGAGAAGCTGCTGCCTCAGGCTATTAGCGCAACAAAGTTACAGACAAAATAACGGAACAAAGAAAAAAAAAAGGCTTTGCTCATTTAATTAATCACACCATTTACATCTAACATAATTTGGTTCAATAGGATGTTGGTTTAGATTATTCATGACCTCTATTGTGATAGTCTTTGTCCACAATGAAAGCCGCCTAACACTTCATATGATGAAAGACTTTTTAAAAATAAAAATAGAAATCTACTTTAAGCTATCCTTTTTTTCACAAAACATTTAGTGACACATAAAATCATCGTCATTCAGCCAATAATGATTTATTTAATAGAACATCTTCGTCGAGCAAATCAGTATAAATAAACAGACCTATAAATCCTCACAAGTTAATAAATGTGATTGGTTAGAATAACGTTTCAGTACGAATTGAGAACTAGAAGGAAAAATAGAAAAAGAACAAAATTATCTCATAACAACCTCATTAGACATTCTCAAAATCAAAACATGTTTCTTTTAAGTATATTGTTATGAGTTATGGATAAAGTTCTCTCTAAATGATGACTATCTCCCCAACAAACTATTCATTCTGTAAAATGACCATATAACACGTGGTTTACATTTCAACAGTAGTTCAACAGTCATCACACGATGACCTGCTTTTTTAATCTTCATTAAAATAATGTGAAAAAAACAAGGTGTCTGAGGGTCAGAGGTCGGGGTGAAAGACATGAAGCATATCAGCAGGCTGAAGTTACGGTAATGTTTAGGTGAAACAAAAACATGCACGTAGCAGATGAAGAGGAGGGTGGTAGGAGGTCATGCCGTCAATCCAGCTGTTGATTTCACAAACATTGTTCCTGTTGTAGCGGCTTCTGGAAGCCAGGTGGCGTGACACAGAGGAAGGATGTACAGTATAATAGAATCTCCGTCAATATTTCAGTCTGGTACGTGCACGCTTGGTCCTCCTCACAACAGCATCCCTCCACCCAGGATCTCCATCCTCTGTGGACAAGAGACACGAACAGGACAAGCGGTTACGGATAATGAATACATTTCAAGGGGAAACACTATCAGATTGTCCCCCAGCAGTAATAGAATATTTATCACCACCACCGCTACCTGCTGGTGAGAGGGCTGCATACTGCCAGGCACCGGTATAAATAAATGATTCTTGTGGAGAAACAATCGTTGTTCTTACCAATCAATTATTTTTAAAAGAGCAAATATTATAATAGTCTAAAACCATTGCACATTCCTGGACACAATCACGTCAGCTAGACTGGTTTCAATCCTATAGGCCATACTTATTCGCAGGAGTTTCCTGCCCAAGGATATGTGGATTTCTTAACTTGTATTTCTAAGTTATTTAAAAAAATGTATTACATTATATTCTATATTATTTTATTGATGCCATCACATTTCACTTTGTTGTGCTGTAACTAGTAACTGGCAAATGAAATCACTGGTGGTCAAGGTTTCTTTGCTTTATTACAATGAATGCATTATTTGTATAATTACAATGTAATAATGTACAAATGTACTCAAAAAAAATTAAGGGAACAGTTCATTATTACAGTATGACACCAAACCAGTTAAACTACAGCGATATCAAACATTTAGGAGGAACATGACAAAGTGACTGTGAATCAGTTTCACCTGTTTTGGTGCAAATGAAAGGGGGATTTTTATTTGTAATTTAAAATCCAGCCCTTAATGGTTCAATGATCTTGATTTTCATTGATCGTTCTCACATAATTATGTTCTAAACAAATTATGCAATTTATATCGATAAAGATTTTCAACTTGAATGTTTCTTTCATCGAGATCCGGACTGTGATTTAAGTGTTCCCTTAATTTTTTGAGCAATGTATTTGCTGTGTCCGAACTGACCCTGAGTGTGAGATATGTGTTTGAATGTTTCCTAGAGACGGTTACCATTATTGAATGTGATACTTGCAGTGTTGGTATACACCGATAAGCCACAACAATAGAACTGGTAGCTGGTATTAATGTTATGTTTGATCGGTGCATGTGGCTGTGTGTTCCCTTTCTATACATATCACATTGTTCAATATGTTTTCTCATTTCAGACTCGGACCTCTCAGCTCTGAATATCTTTCCTTCTGTAACAGAGTTGTGTGCGAAAGGTTTGATTAGCACCAAAGACGACGACAATCATTTCCTGTGTGTTGTACCTGCCATTTCTGTCAGATTTGCAGGTTGTAAACATGTCATGGATGTTAAATCACGTCTTTAGCCATGTTGGTTTTAGTTTTGTGATTTTGTTTTCCATAATATGAATATCTTTTTCCTTTGTTAAAATTGTTTCACATCTTCTTAATTTAAATCTAATGTTAATGTATTTATTATATTTATTTGTAACACACTATTGGGTCATAAGAACAAAGAGCATATATAAATGGGCACATTCTGCCTTTTACTGGCCTAAATTATCGGGTCTAATATTCACCATTTTCGGATTATTGGTATCATTATTTTCAGTTGATGATGAAATAAACTCATAGCAATATTAAGGTAATATATCAATAATATGAATCTTCAAAGTAACAAGTCAGAGGTTATGAAATACATGCAGTGGAGTAAAAAATATAATATTGCAATTCAAATGTTGGTGAATCGAGGTAGTTATTCAAATGTATGTCTTTAGTTTTAGGGTCCACTCTGAACTTTAATAAGACAGAAATACATTAGAGCAATAAACTGGTAGCAAAAGGAGATGAAACAAATATTTTGTGCTGTTGAGAGAAAGAAAATAATAATAAAAAATATCAATCAATCCCCTTCTATATTTACCTGAGCTGGTTCTATGAAAGCCAGCCAATCAGACGAGTGTGTTGGGAGCAGACCCATCGACTGACACTTGTAGATGGCTAACGCTGAGCCCAGGAGATTACCAACCAGATAGACAAGACCCTGTAACCACTGCTGACTGGAACTTTCCAACAACTTGAAGGCTGAGACAGAAGAGCTCAAAGCAATAAATGACAGATCAGAAATCAATGAGAAATGAATGTGATGTAAGCTGTCGATAAAATTGATCCTAAAACAGCTTCCATCTAACATAAACAATCCAAATGAGATACTCACTGGCCGACATAGACATGAGTGCCTGTATGGGCCTCCAGGCCATCATGCATACCATCATGATGGGGAAGATGGAGATGGTGTTGCCCGACATGTACATGATGAACAGGTTCATAGGAATCTGTTTCAGGGGTCCGAGAGCCACGTCCCAGCAGCGCTGTATGGTAAAGCAGGAGAGACACAGACGTGAGTAGTCAGCATTAATCCATTAATTTCTGGATCCACATATTCTCTCACGTTTTACTCTCACAGGATTGATTAATTCAAATGTAGTTGGATAACACTGTTCCTTCTCTTTCTTTTATGACATCATTTTTACTGGGTCAAAGGTTATGACAAGATCTGTCTCCCTGATGAAGGCTCAATGCGATACTATTAATCCCTGGCTGAGACATTTACCCGTTACAGCAGCAGGTTGCTTTAAGCACACACACAAGAATGAAGGGATGAAAAATTAAACAGAATAAATATAGGCTTAGAGAAAAATATAGCTTTATACAGGGACATTGTGTAAGTTGCGTGTTGTTGAAAAGAGCGAAGAGGTATATAAATGGAATATATGTGCAAAGTTATTTCTGTGCAAATGGATAATCAGTCGGAGAAGAGTTATTGTAAAGAGTTATCAGTACTTGTGACCGTGGAGGTGGATGAGTCTGTTAGAGAAGGAGCTCTACTGTCTGTCAAGAATGAATAGAATTTTCCATGATGGAAACAGCATGTCCATCCACCTTCTCTAAGGTGTCAGCTTTGCAACCAATTACTGATCTTGTTCAGGTTGTTCGGTATTTTGGTGTCTCCGGCTCCAATGCTGCTCCCCCAGCAGACTGCAGCATAGAGGAAAGCGCTGGACACAACAGACTGGTAGAAGAGCTATAGCATCTAGCTGACTTCATTGAAAGATCTCAGCTTCCTTAGAAAATAGAACCTGCTCAGTTCCTTTTTGTATACAGCCTCAATGTTGATCCTCCAGTCCATCCTGTTGTTGAGGTGTTCCCCCAGGTATTTGTAATTCTGAACCACTGTGACGTTCTACCCAAGGATACTCATTGATTGTGTGGTTGTCGTGTTCCTCCTATAGTCAATCATCATCTCCCTGGTCTTAGCCACATTCAGCAGCAGGTGACTTTTTCCAGACCACTCCACAAAATCGTCATCCACTGATCAGTACTCCTCTTCCTGTCCCTGCTTTATACACCCCACCACTGCAGAGTCGTCAGAAAACATCTGCAGGTGGCACGACCGAGTGTTGTACTGAAAGTCTGTGGCGTACAGGGTGAAGAGGAAAGGAGACAGAACCATCTCCCGTAGTGCTCTGGCACTTCTCTCCACCATCTAAGACAGGCCACTGCCCTTTCGGATACTTTCTTGTTTTTCTGTCATGTAGTCAGCAATCAGGGTGATGCAAGTGTTTTGACCCACATCACACGCAGCTTCTCACTCAGTAACAGTAGCTGGATGGTGTTGAAGGCACTGGAGAAATCAAAAAAAGTGATCCTCACAGTGCAGCCCCTTCCATCCAGTTGGGTATGAGCTTGCTGCAGCATAGCATCGTGAACACCCAGATGGGGGTTTGTATGGAAACTGTAGTGGTTCAGCCATCTTTTCACCTGCGGTATGAGGTGGCACAGGGCCAGCCTCTCCAACACCTTCATCACATGAGATTTGAGGGTGACAGGTTGATAGTTATTAAGAGCAGATGGTGACTTCTTCAAAGGAATAGGAACCACCCAGGACATCTTCCAAAGTACCAGCATCTTATGCAGGCTCAGGATGTGTTCAAGGATTACAGACTTCTGACTGGCGTAAATTTTCGGGATTCTGGAGCTTATCCTATCAGGGCCAGCAGCCTACCCATGGCGCAGTCTCTCCTGCTGTCTCTACACCTGACCAGTACTCAGGCGGGGAGGGTGCTAGTGGAGGGGCGGCTGGAAGAGGGGTTTGGGTCCGAGGGGATCACCAGGATAAGGGCAATGGCACTGTAGGCATCCAGATCATTGTAATACAGCAGGTCAAATTTGCTATTTTCTCTGGTTGGACAATCAATAAACTGTTTGACAGTTGGTAGGGTTTTTTGTCCATTAAGTCATGATTGAAGTCGCCAGTAATAACTACAAAAGTGTTTGGGTGCAGCGTTTGAATTTTGGCTACGTCGGAATGAACAATTCACACGCTGCTTCCCCATCAACTGATGGAGTGATGTAGACTGTGACTACAATGGCGAATTTAAACCCATTTGGCAAATAATAGGTTGCATTCCCATTCAATATTAGGGCTACAGAAACGTTCCTTAAAAGGTGTGTTGAAGTTTTACTGAGATTTTCTTTGTCATCATATATTCCTTTCTATCAGTGAGTTCAGCAAGTGCTCCTATCCTTGATATACTTTTTAAAAAACATATTTATAGGCTCAGAGCTGTGCTAATATACTTACTGTTCTTTGCTTCCATTTATTTTTATCCAAAAATTAACTTCGGTATTTGATTTTTGCAATTTTTTTATTTACAAATATTTGCATTCCTTTCCAGGTTCTATTGCATTATTGGAAAAAAAAGTAAAAAAAAGAAAGTAATCTTAAACTATATAAAAAAAAATTGCGTGTGGGAAAACCAAAATGTAGAATGACATAAGAAATCACTAGGAAGAAATCGTGAGAAGCTAGAGAAGAAAACCGCAACCCTCATAGGTGAAGATATTTCAACAAAATGTCCAAAACAAAAAGAATTAAAAAAGTAAAGAATCTCCCTCCTGCTTACCTTCTCTACCAGGTTCTTGTCCGTCTCCTGGATGCTGGTGTCAGGGACGGGTTTCTCAGAGTAACCAATGGGGTAAACAACATCTCCCTGACCGCCTAGCCGGTCACCACGACTCCTACAGCACAAAGATGGCCCAAGAGTTTTGTTTCTCATTATCAAACTGTCAATCTAAAGCCTGTTGTCGCTGAGAAAATAACTACAATCAATATAATAGTAGCATAAAAACAAATTGGAGCATTTTGAAAAAGAGAAAACGGGGGTCCACAAAGGTCTATCTCGATGGAAAAAGCGCTGCTTCATAAATGATCTGGCTGCATGAATTTCTCTAACCAATCCATCCACGACAGAAATCCTAAAAATGCTTGACTCATGATTTGTTCATGAGGGTTGTTACCATGATATTTTCTGATTTTTCATCCACCAGAAACACTTGTAATATGTTACGGCCTCAGACCACCAGGCCCCTGAGCTGTATTTCAGATTTTCAGGTTGTCAAACTACATTCATGAAGAGGTGTGTCCTCCTGTCTGACAGAAGTGTTTCAGTGTTCTGTTTACCTGGTGTTGCCCAAGCCCAACTCCAGAGCCCATTTCATCCTTCTGACCCCGATTCCTCTTGCTGACAGAGCACCAGCTCCTCCTCCTCCACCTTGTCTCCCTGGAGAAGCCATATCAACTGGCTGCACAGTCGGTCTACACTGACACCTTTACAGATTAAAAACAAACAACACACAAACTGATAAGATAGTCAGTCTTTCCTATGTATTCAACTCAGTCAGATTCAGAATAAAATTTTTCTAAATGTAAACAGCCAAAAACAAACAGTACATCAAAAATATATTACTCCTACAGTAATATACAGAGCTTAAAAATAAAGCTACAGTAACATGTTTTACTTTGATGTGTATTAATTTCAAAATAATTGCACCAGAATTTAATGGTGAAAAGTTAAGTCAGTTATCTACAGTATTCCTACGAGAAGCGATAGTCCAATTATAACGGTAATAACGTCTTTACGTATTTTATATCTTTGGGGCAATTATTTCGAAACGAACTACTGTTCTGGAAATGCAATGAGGTTTTACATGATTTAATGCAGATTTATTTTATAACCATCTTATTTGGGTTAACTACATATGATTATATTTGTGATTCCAAAACGTGAGTATTTCCGGTAGTAATTTAACCGTTACAGGTCCATAAGGTTAATGGCCGTGTTCACCTTTTCATAAAAAAAAAAAAAAAAAAACAATAGTAAGGGTTAATAATTGTCAACAGTCTACATTAAGTTTCTTCTGTAGACGCTGAGGCTCTGATGAGCAGAAAATTAAAACGACAAAAGGTGTTGCTAAGCTAACACCTGACGATGCTGTTATCGAGCGGCTACACGTGGCTTTTACCAAAAAAAACAAACAAAAAGAGCGCCGTCTAAAATTAATATTACCTTATAGACACATTCAACGAACTGTTCTATTGGTTTTCAGTGTAATTTCTGATGAAATTAGAGGAATTTAGAAAGCTAAGCAGAGGACCAAATTCACCTCTTGTCGCTAGCAACTTCCGGGGCAACTAATGATGACGCAGTAAGGACGAGTCGAATTTGCGTCTTAACTGCCCCCTAGTGGCGCTAAAGAGAACTTAAAATCATTCAGTAGGGAAGTGAAGCAAGAATACCAAAACCTGAACTTTGGATGAAAAACTACACATAACCTATACAAAGTTAACTATATTTTCAGCAGCACTTGAAAATTCTGATTGTGTTGAGTTTAATCAGAATCATATGATCCATGTAACTCAATAGAAATCTCAATTGTTTTGATGATGTGTCCTTTTAAAAGTTTTAAAGGAAAATTTAATAAATTCCCCTCTTTTTGGACACGACTGAAACAGCAGTTATAATATCTCATTCGGAAATAATAAGAAGGAACCCTTTTACCTAACTTCATATAAATTATCTTCATTCATATCCTCTTTGAGGACATACATGTCTCAAATGATTTTCCACTTTCATAGTACTCAAAAATGGCGTCTGATATTTCATCAATTTCAATTATTAGCAACAACATTGATTTTGGCATATTATTGCATTTTTTTTTAGTTTTAGATTTTGGTTTGGATATCTAAATCCATTGAATGTTTCAACAAGATATTCTATCCACACCTGCAAATGAAGGTGTCGATTTCCACCCAAACATATCTGATCCAGAGTGCTTTGTAAAAAATGTTTAGAATGACAGTATTTCACACAGGTACTTAATATTTTCATATTCAATTTCATAAATTCAATCAAAATTCTGATGTCCAGCTGCCAACCTTTGTCAGAAAATCCTTTTTACCTATAGCTGAATGTAGTAATGAAAAAGCTGTAAAAAACATAAAAAAAAATCTTAGTAGAACTTAAGTTAAACAAACCGGAAGTGACTGAATAACCTTATTTAGGGTAAATGCTCATATCACTTCATGTAGTCCTAATGTAACTGTCATCAAAATAACTTTTACATAAAGATATATATTCTAGTTATACATAAAGGGGCTTTTATTACATACATTCTATACAATTTGGATAACTGTTGGGATAGAAAAGCATCCACTTTCATCCACCTGCTGAATGGTAGTTATGTGTTTGTGGATAAGTTTCAATAAAAAAAATGAGAAACACAAACTACAAGAGTATAAAAGATTTTATAAGCATTAACCTTTTTTCCCCAAATCCTTAAACAAATACAATAGTGATGAACATCTATGCACAGTCAGTTTAAAGCAGTAACATTATATATACACACATACTGACAGTTAAATTAAATTAAAGAGTAATCATGTAGTACTAAACAGAAAGAGGCGTTCTGGATGGTGCGGGAGCATTATTATGACATGTGAACTCAGGTACATCAGTACTTCCAACCATCGCAATAATTTAGCACAAAGTTTATGAGGGTATAAAGCTCCTGCTCACCAAGTTTAGATCCTCATTATAGTTTTTCCTTTTTTAAATTCCAATACTGAATATTTGAGAAAACTGATATTATAAAAAACTATCATTTATATAGCAATAAGTATATCTTTTGATAAAGATTTCTTCATATTTCTTTTAAGAAAAGACACTGAACTCCAGTTTATGTTGCTATGTTAGATTGTCAGTGCGATATAAACACAGCTGGTGCTGGTCAGACTCTAATCTATGCTAAATTGGAGTTAAGGCACAAAGGCTCACTGTGAAAATCATACGTTTGATTAGAACTGATGAGTTATTTTTAGGATCACCTTATCCCCAGTTTATGCCTTTTGTTTATTATTGTTGAAACAGAGGCACAGAACTAAGTGAAGATTTGCTAAAAAACAAAATACACCATGTTTGATTTTCCTTATAGTTAGGCGATCATTAAACAACACTAAGTGTTGTTTTGAACTTCTTAACAGAGTTCAGGGATTGGGAATCATTTCGATGAAAGACTTTCCATTTGTTGCACAATAACAACACAGCATCCGAAGTTCCACCTGTATTTTACACAGTCGGTCAGAAATTCCAAAATGTATCTGCTTGTTCTTTTTGGGAAACACAAGAAAAATATTAACAAAGAGAAACATTTTCTCATTTTGAAAAGGTGAATGCTTCATTCTGTGGGCTGAATGGAATAAATAAAGCATGAGATGCAAACTGAGGCTAAGATCCATATAATACTCTTTATTGCCAAAGTTGAGGCTGAAATCCCTCTTTTGTTCTGTTTTTTTTAAAGGAGGTGCATTGGTTTAATCTTGAGTGTGCCAGAGGGAAATATTTTTGTATCAATTGGTGTTGTGCACCTTGCGCTGATGTGTGTGTGTGTGTGTTACACGGTGTCTGGTCATCACTTGTACAGACTGAGCTGAGGGCTGTGGTACAGACACATGTAGGAATCGCAGAGCAGACGGCGGGCGGGCTCCTTTAAAGACATGGGATCAACTCTGCTCAGCTCCTCCACTGACAGGTTCAGGTAGCGGCCCACTTCTGGACAAGCCTTCACCTGGGGGATATTGAAGCCGTTCTCACCACCTTGGTGAGACACACAGAGATACGGGTGCACTTAAATAACAGTTTTTTGTTTTTGTGTTTGGATCCTGCGGTTGAAGTGAGAGTCTCTGACCATCTCTGTCTGCCATGCTGTCAAAGAAGAGCCAGTCTGTGAGGAGGTGACCGTGCTTGACGAAGCTCACGTAATGGCTAGTCTCGATGCACGTAACTGCAAAGAGAGACATTCTCTGGCGGGAGCAGTGCAGAGGGCCTGTCCACTGTCCCTCAGGGACGGTTACCTTTACTGGGCTATGGGACGTCCGCTTCCTGTGACTGTGGACCTGATGTTCAATAAAAGAGATGTAGAGAATCAAAGGTACAGAAGACACAAGCAGAGAAAAATCATCAGGGCTACTAATAAGTCTTATATCTAGAGAAAGAAGTGGCAACCTGTGTGTTACAGGTCTGGCAGTACTGTTTGAGATGGCCTGGAGTGATGTCTACATCTCCATAACACTGGAGACACTCCCACTCAGCTACAGCCTGACAGATGCTGCACTGTCTCAGAGCTAGGAAGACAAAGAAAGAAAAACACCACTTTATATTTATGTAATTGTCCAAACAGCACATTAAAGTGCAAAAAAATAAATCCAAAACATCTACGATGCTGCTATAATGCAAATGCTTGGAGACTGACTTACTGTCATCCAGCAGGTCTGTGATGTCCAGGTTGAGGGTGGGCAAGATGGCATCATACATTTTGAAGTCCTTTCCAAACCGAGGCATGAGCAGCAAAAGGCAAGAAGGAGCCTAAGGTGGTGATCAGAGGGAATCCTTTTTTTTTTTTTATAATGTTCCGAGTTTCATCAAAAATGACCACACCATGAAATCTTGCATCTGTTACCTCGACAAATTTGAGACCAGAATGGAGGAAGGAGGACTCCAACATAGCCTGGATGCTGGCGACCCTCATCTTACTGGACGGGGAGGAGAGTGGGATGGGAGAAGAGACTGGCGACAGAGGTATGGGTGAGGAAGGAGAGGGAGGAAGGGTAGGTGGGAAGAGCTGGTAGAGGTGACACTCCTGAGGCTGCTGAGTCATTGATCTGCAAGATAAGAGAAAGAAATAACTAGATGAAGAGAGGTGTTGAGTTAGTGACAGTAATAGTAAAGATTATTATTCCACATTATTATTTTTATATATGGTTTATATGTGACCTGCTTATTATCATAAAATGGGATCAGATATTTGCTCACCAAGCGCCCCAGTCGTACAAACCTCTTCTTAAAACTAGTTTTTATCTTAGGGCGGTCTCTTGACTGATGCCAGTAGCTCAGTCAAAAGATGCCAACAGTAGAGGACTCCACCATGATTACTGGTAGATGTTAGCGATGTTAAAGTTGTGTTCTGTGTTTGGTTGTACAAAACCAGTTCAGTAAGGAGGAAGCCTTATTATAGTTCACCATCAGTGATCAATAATCACAGGTTAACAACAAAAGGAATGGTCAGAAAGCTGTAATTTAAAGCATCGTAACATTCCCATATTTGTTCAAGTTATTTCATGAAAGTTATGTGTTTATTTTAAGTATAACTAATTCTTTCTCATTTCTTAACATAGAATTTGACAGATTTTAGTTCTACATCAGGTTTATAAACTTGAGAACTGTTTTGTATGAATTCAATAGGTTAAGTGTTGTTTCAATGTAAGCCCACCCACCCAATGAACAGCATGCTAATAAACACATAAAGCACCTAGTTTAGGACAAAACATTTAATATCAAGCACATGTATAAGGCTTCAGAATTTGATTTCCGCTAAACATCAAACATTAAGACGACAAACTACTTCCCTTTTCAGACATACATAACAGATTGTTTCTGGATTCTTCCATTGTCCTTCACTAGCCGCACACAAAGTATTTGTTACCTGTCAAACTCCAAAAAAAGGTTGGAAATTCTCTCACATACACACTCTTTGCTCTATAACCAAGTAATTCATGGTGTTGCGATATGTGATCGTACACTCATGTCCTCAAACCAATCTCTTCTCCCCACCTGACTAATTTTATCTTCTTACAATATCTCATTTTCACATTTGCAGCGAGGGTGTCCATATAGCGTCATTTCAGAACTTTGTGCCCTAAGGGAGAATCATGAAACTAGTTTAAACGGTCTATTGTTGAAATTACTTCATCATGTTTTATATTTCATGTGCTTTTATTAGAATTTCATTTTCTTTTAATATTTACAACCAAATTGCTGTATAAATAAAAGGATTATCATCATTGATTATGTATTAATGTTAATAATAGAAAAAAGGTATATTCTAGCCCAGCCAGTGTGGAAATTTTTCAACACCATTTGTTATTATAAAAATCAACCTGTGTGAGAGTGAATCAGGTGGGTGTGTCCATGTGTGACTGATGCAGGTAAAATGTACATGCCGATGTCCCGTGAGGCATGGTGTCATACGTTCCTGACTGGTTTTCTTTGAGCTCATAAACAAACAGTCACCTGATTTTGAGGAGGGGGTCAACCCGGAGGAGCTGGAAAAGCTTGTTGAGGAATTCTTCTGGATCTGGACAGAACAACAGCAGCATGACAGCATTCCTCAGTCAGGTAACGCACATACACACGCACGCAGGCAGGCATGCACACAGTTCATGTCAGATGCAAATGCAGAGTGCTAAAAGCATGAAACCCACATTCTTTAACTCTCACCTTTCTCCTGGTTGGTGAAGCCTGTGTCGCTATTTGCAGCCTCCAGCAGTCGTCTCAGGGCCATGGTTTTACTGGCACACACATAGCCGTACCTTACAACACACACAAATTTCAAAATGTCTTGAATGATTATGTAGCAAGAGCCACCGGAAGTGGGCATAGCAAAAGGAACCACTTCAGTAGACGGAAGATATGTGTATATTAAACTTTTGTTTAAATATAAGTCTGACTGAGAACATTTTAGCAATTTGGACATAAGGTAAACAAAAAACATATTTTATGTGACAAGGGACATCTTCAGTACAGGGGTGACACATAAGCAAGGTTTCAAGCAGAGCATATTAAACAGTTATTAATGTATGCTATTGAAACAAACCCCAGCTTTAAGCTCAAAATAACTCACAAACAAGGAAAATTATTTTTTTATATTTCAAAAATAAAGGTAGGGGCACATTTTTAGCCAAATTCCACTTCCATTTACGCACTATTTCTACACTGAATCTTTCTTTTGTCAGTATACAGTTTCTAGAAGTTAATTACTTTGTGAACTTAACTTTATTTTCTATTTATTCCTATATTCCTTAATTTTTTTAATTAATCAATATATTCACATTTCCTTTCCTTCTAAATAAATAAGTAACTTGCCACCCAGCTTCTCTCACCTGTACTCAAGGGTTGAAATATCTTTGTCAGATTATATTTTATTCTTCCTTATGATGAATAAGGATGATGAGTTTTCAGTTATGTTCAGTAAATTAAATTATAACTGACTAACAGTTAGATGAACACACATGTTGACCGCTACATCCCAGTGGCCTGTAAAGCAGGAAGATTCAGCCGTCAATGTGTCATAAAATAGTCAAAGTCACTTAAATCAGCATAGACAGCACAGAATAAAATTAGCACGAAATTAAAATGATTAAAGGGAACTACAATCGCAACATTGTGGTCTAGTTAAATTAAAAAAGGTAGTTAATAAAAAAGAAAAATCCAAGCATTTACATATTCTGTGTATATTTCCTCACCTTCGCAAAGGGTTGACTATCTCACACCGCAGCAGGTCCTGGGCCTGATTGGAGTTTAGATCCGTTTCAGGGTCAGAGGGCCAGAACATGACCCAGTCCGCTGAACTGCAGCAGGAGAACAGGCTGTAGAGAGACAGTCAACATGAAAATGGGGAATAAAATCAGTTAACATACTTATGTTTGGATTAGATTTGCACAATTTTTCTAATAGGCTGGTCATGAAAATGAGATAAATGAATTATTTTATTATCATCAATATAATTGTCTTCTGGCTCTTTTATCCCACCATTATAGGAATAGCCGAATACCGTCTCTGTCCCATTTATATTTAGACATTCACCTGAAAGCTGTTTGTTACAATCCAGTCACCTGGATGGACACTTGGTGCTGTGGCATTTGGTAAATTCCAGTGAATTGAGTGTTGATGTGGATCTGTTTGTTCGATTTTTGGTATTCAGAGTTTTGAACGCAACATTTTTGCTTCAATCACACAAATTGCCTCCTTCAAGATCTTGGACTCCCCTTTCTCATTTTCACAAAAAAACAAAAACATAATGAGCCAACTATTTGGCTTTGTGACAAAATGGTCCATGATGTTCACATCAAATGATGTTTGAGAAGTTATGCTACTTGAGAAATTAACAGTCAGGGGGCTAAAGGCCAATCTAAAGCAACCAGATGACATCATTAACGAGCACCAGCTCAACATTAAACAGTGGAAAATGATGTAGAGATAGTGATACATGTGACTTTTTTTCATCAAGCAGATGGATTAGTTACGATTTGTGTCTACCATCTGTTATGTGTCAATCATCGATTATTCTGAATGACTGCACACCTAACTGCTTTTCATACTGATATATTTGTGTGCTTTAATGCTTCTTCCTACTATACAGCATGGAGTTACATAAGTTTACCTGAACAGCGTAGCGTCCAGGTAGCAGGAGTTGAGGTGGCCCTGAATGCCTCTCTTCCAGCCTTGATAGAGCTCAGCAGCCAAGTCCCCATCCACAGGTGGAGTGTGGTCCTCCACCCGCTCACTGCCCCACTCTGCAAAGGCTGAGGGCCACAGGGACAGTGGCATCAGTGTCACATAATAAAACTTTGAAGTTATGTTCCTATACACACTTACATTGTTCAAATATCAGGGCTGAGTGAAATTTTTCACATGCTACGACAGTATTTTATTACCTACAGAGTTGCATCGCTCAACTTGATTGACAGGTGTCTCAGGGGCAGGAAACCTGGAATCCCACCTGCAATTGCTAAGCTTGACAAACAGTCCCTTGTTGGCCGGGCAACGGAAGTGACGCTCACCAAGGTAGCTGCCGTCTGTTCCTGCAGAGAGCTCCTGGTCCTACCCCACAGAGACACACACGCACAATGGGTTTGTTTTCATCAGTGATATTTACTTTAAGAGGTAGCAGCTCTTTGGCCTCTAAATGCTAATATGCAGAACAAAATCATTGAAATCAAAGTGCTGAGGCATTGCTAACAATAACAATTATTAACATTGAACATAAATCCAATGATCCAATTTTCCAAGTGAATAAATTACAATTCCACTCTAAAGACAGCCAAATCAAAAAAATTCAACTCTCTCTTTAACTCCGCAACAACCTCAGACAAGGTCGCTCAATTTCTCCATAATGTCTCGCACCGTAAAGCTACGGTCTCATGATAGTTTGCCCCTCAGAGTAACTCCTGAGTCCTATAGATCGAATCATTATAGATCACCGGGTCTGGAATATGACTTAGAGCCAGATCAGACTATTACGTTGATGATCCTTTGGTGATATCTCTCCCATTTGTCAAAGCAATGAAGGCAAGGCCCATGAAGTTCGAGGGTGAATACTTGCTATTATTCTTATCCTAAACTGGTAAAGAATTCTGGAATGATGATCCGGATCACAATTAAAATCAAATTGTTTCTGGGGCCATGTACCTCAACAATACATTTCATCAAAATCCATTCTGAACCTTTTGAATAATTCTGCTAAATGAAAGATTCAAGAATAAACACCAGGAAAAATATTGTCTCCTTGGCCGAGGTTTAAAAAAGTCAATAAAAGAGACATGAGCAGTGACCAGGAGTAAATCACTGTCATCAATAGGATTAAATTAAACCAGTAATGTTAGATAGGATTTATATGAAAACTCATGGTTCCTCAAGACTTGGTAAACGTAATGCCTACTTGTAACGCATCCAAAAACAGCTAGTATTTTTAATCTGAACAAAATTAATCTACGCTGCTGATGTTTAAATTAAATATATTTAAAATCATACAGTAAATGACATAAATGAGAACAAAGAGGCAAATAAAATAGAGCTTAAAGACAATACTGTTACGTAATAATTAATAAAAGGGTAATTCTCATATAAGGTATGCAGATTAAATGTTTTTCCCTAGTCTACTGATGGTAACTGAAAACAGAGACAGCTTTTATAGGTGAGCATCAACTAAGTTTAACAGCACCACAACACAGTAACTTTGATTTAGTTGTTATAGATGCCATTTTGCAGATATCAATATTTTCAATCTTATTTTCATATATGAGACTATTAAAAGCGGCCACTGCTGTGTTTTGATTTTTGGTGGTAAGTCAATCATTTATTTAATGTTTGAATAAAGGATTATAAGACTAAAACTTCTCTCTATATGTCAGCCCTGTGATGAACTCGCAACTCGCCCTTAGTGTTACTTTTCCTTCACTCTATTATAATAATAATATATTTTACGTATAAAACGCTTTCCAAGACTGCTCAGTCGTATATTTTTTATAGGTACATAAAAATGTAACAAAATAAAAGTCAGTTTGGGTCTTAGACGCTGATCAGGAGGAGTGGTTAAGGATAATGAATGGATGGACGGAAAATTTTAAAAAGGGTAAAAATCTTGTTGTACTACAGACAGACGGTATTTTCATCTTACCAGCTCAATGCCAGCCACTTGTTCTGAAATCCCATTGATCTGTCCAATCCAGCGAATTACACCAAAAAGTGGTGGGTTGTTCACTTCGACCATCGATCCAACCTCCCACTCGTCCTCCGCTCCTGCTTCGTCGTCCTCCTGTGCAGCTCCAGTCTCATCTGGTGACCTCAGTGGTAAAGGAGGACCGTGCACACCATTGGTGTGCTGCAGCTGGTCGGTCGAGGTCGGTGATGTTGGGTTGCGAGGTTTGGGATGTGGGAGAGGGGGAGCAAGCAGGGGCTTGTGGATGGGTTTTGGCTGCGGCAGTGGAGGAGGTTTAAGTGCTTTTTTCGTCGGAGGCATCATTGCAATCTTGGGAGAGGAGGCGGGGGGTGATGTAGGACCTGGTTTAGCGACGGGAGGCGGCACAGGCTTCAGGATGGATTTGGGAATTTGAGGAAGGGGGTTGTGATGGTGAGATATAGGCTCTGAGGAAAAGTGGTTCAAGAGGTTTGATAAGGCTTTTAAAGTTGTGCTTCAATTTTCCTTTATTCTCATAAAATGTTTTATTCCACCGCAAAAAACTATTTCTTTTTATTCTGACGGTAGAGTTTAAGTTAAGCCTTTATTTTCAGTTTCACCTTTCTGATATAGAGTATATCTTCTTACCTCAATCCAAAAAAAAAGTTTTGTATTGTTTGCGACAGTAACATCTCTACATTATCCATACAGATTTGAAAAAAAAAAACAACAACTCTTAGCTGCTCCATGATAATATGGTTCTAATAGCCTCGGTAAACCGCTATAGCAAAGGCTGAAAACATATAAGATCAGCCATAACATAATAAACACCTGCCTAACATTGTGTAGGTTCACCTTTTGCCGCCAAAACAGCTGACTTGTCGAGCCATGGACTCCAGACCTCTGCTGTGATTGTGGCATAAAGACGTTGGAAGCAGATTCTTAAAGTCATGAAAGCTGCAGGGAGAGAGCTCCATAGATCATACCTGTTTCTCCAACACATCCCACAGATGCTGGATTGGGATTGGGATGTGGGGAATTTGGAGGTCCAGTTAACACCTTCAACTCATTGTGGTGTTTCTAAAACCATTTTTCCAGTTTAACTGGGAGCAATATCCTGCTGAAATAGGCAACTCCTGATAGAGAATAGTTTCCAGGAAAGGATGCACTTGGTCTGCAGCTATGTTTCGGTAAGTGCAACATGTCAAAGTAACATCCACATGAATGCCAGGACCAAAGGTTTCCGACTGAACATTGGCCAAAGCATCACACTGTCTCTCTTGGCTTGCCTTATTCCCATAGTGCATCCTGGTGCCATCTCTCGCCCGGGCAAACTACACACGCACCTGGATGTCCAAGTGATATAAAAGAAAATATGATTGATCAGATCAGGCCACTTTTTTCCTGTGGTCCAGCTCTGATGCAGACGTGCCTGTACTTAGCCCACAACAATACACGGAGTGTTCAAACACCTTCTATCCAAATCAGAATTAGCGTTTTTTGTGTATGATAGTAGCTCTCCTGGGGGATTGGAAAGCAAAGGCCTTCTCTCCCCATGTGCATCAATGAGCTTTGAGCGACCATGACGCTGCTTCTGATTCACAAGTTGTCCTTCCTTAGATAACTCTGGTAGGTAATAACCGCTGCAGACCATGAACATCTGCAGCTTTAGAGATGCCCTTCTCAAAGTTGTTCAGATCCCTATGCTTGGTTATTTTTTCTGCTTCAGGACAAGTTCACTTACTGCCAGCTCTACCCCACCAGCTGACATATTCCATTGCAACAAGATAAGAAATTGTTATTTTGACTTTACCCATTAGTGGTTATAATGTTATGGCTGATCAGTATAATATTGCTGGTCTTCAGAGGCCTTGTTGTGTAAAAAGATGTCTCACCTGAGGAAACCTTTGTGATCGACACAAGGGATCCATAAAGCGGGGAAGGAATGTGGCAGAGCTTCTCTCCTTTATAAGTGCCGTCCCAGTTACCGACTGGAAGGTCCTTTGACAACAGAGCGAAACATGAAGGGAGAATTTTAACAATGAAAGAAATTAGCAAAATGTGTATCATGTCTACATACAATTTCCTTTACAATACTATGAAGAAAACTCTTTTTAAAGTTCTCTTTAGTTTAAGGGTAATCTACCACACACATCGAACTGTAAGCCTGGAATCTCAAAATTAGTTATTTTTTTTTCATTTGAACTTACATTAGAGAGGTGACAGAGGGAAGAGAGATGAATGGAAAATGACATCACAATGTGATAAGCAGCAAAAGTGACAGGGTTTCAGATGTTTTATGTCATGTGTCATACTGACCAGCAGAACTCCAACAAACATCTCTGATGAAGACCGGCCTGGCACCAGACCACAGAAGCAAACCTCCCCCGTATAGACATTGTCCTCCTGGGGGAAACGCACCCGCTGGCCAATATGGAACAATGGAGGTGACACCGGGCCTCGGATGTGGACCTGGTTTTGAGCTGCGACAGGCACTGATTCAGCGGTACGAGACAGGATGTTAAGGGAGTGGGGTTGAGGAGGGCTACTGGGATGATGCTGGTGGAAACTAATGTGACGGCTGGACAGCTGAATATGTTGATTTGGATTGGTTGTTGTGATATTGTTATTATTGTAAGGGTGACTGTTGCTAGAGGGATTGCTGCTGCTGCGTTCTCTCTCACGGGCTCGCTCCTGTGCATCAGAGCTATTGTTGCGAAACCAGTGGCGGAGCCTGATGTGACTAACTGGAAGGAAGAGGGCACAGCCTTCGGGACAGCTGAAGAGCCGGTGGCCCTTATAGGAACCGCTGCACACTCCTTTGCCGACTGCTGAACCCTGAAAATAAATAAGACAAAGTATTTACAGCTTACCTCAAAGGAGACGGTGTGTTCTTATGGTCACAGCACATCCAATGCTATTGATTTTCTATGTGGGAATAAATTATTTTCTTTGTTCATTTGATGAGGAAGAATTTAAACTTATTGTTTGTTGAATTTAAGTATACAATTTTATTTATCCTATTCAATTATTGATGTAATTCATTCATTATTATTTATATAGTCCCTTCTTATCACTAGTTACAGAGCTATCATTTTCATGCTCGACCCCCCCCCCCCCAATAATTACTCAAACCAATAATCATGGATTTAAGTAATCAATAGTTTACTTGAATAAAAGTACTAACGCAACAATCTGAAAGTATCCCACTGCATTTAAAGGTCCTAAATGCTAAAATCTGCTTACTTTGTGAAATAATTAACAGAAAAATGTACTTAAAGTATCAAAGTAAAAGTGCTCATTGTGCAGTAGAATTGATTACTATAACTGCTGCATTAATGCATTGGACAATGTTAATGCTGTAGAGGATGACTTTAAAAAAAAAAATCTATTTCTTTATCAGGATTTGTCATATTCACAGCAAAAACAATCTTGGACACAATGAAAAGTCCAATTCTAATTTTTGTGAACAAGAAATCCAATTCAAGTGTACCTTGAGCTGCACACCAAAAATCACAGCGCTGCCCCCTCGGGTCAAAGGTCCAACATATTTAAGCTCTGCCTCTGCCAGCTCATCCTGTTTTCCGATTTGGACCCACAGCGGAGTACCAACCTGCAAATTAGCTAACTGCTGCAGTTTCATGGGATTGCCTGGAAATGAAAAACAAATTACAATGGAACAATAAAATTCTAACCACTAGGGAAGGAGTAAATGGTCTATCAAACTGTGATCTAGCATTACTTCCCATTTTCCACTCAAAAGACCTACGTTTAAACTCCTGAGAGCTTTTTAACATCATAAAGATCCCATGTTCCTCTTTCAACAAAAATATAGATAAGCCATTCTTTTAAGCAACTCTTTATTTCTGCTGAAACAAGATTTTGAAAATGTACACCAGTGTTGAATAAAACTCAATAAAATGACTTGTTACTACTGCAATACCGCTATAATTTTATCATTTTTGCTCCTGCTGCAATTCTTGTTGATAATAGACAGCATTTATCGGTGGGGATGCATTTGGGTTCCAAGTGGTTCTTGAGGACACATTCACAGTTAGAGGGCAGCTACATAGAAGAGGAAGTGTTGCGGACATTGGCCTGTGTGTCCAATCAAAGCATACTGGGTTTAATGGAGGGCCATGCTAAATCAGTTGATTTTAGAAAGAGGGGTAATACGGTGGTGTGGAAATGGACATTATAAGAAAAATAATGTGTTTTTTGACCATGAAGCATGTAAACTTATTTTTAAAAACGCCCAAAAGACAAGCATGAATGTGTAAAAGAACATAATATTCCCCCTGTAACATCAATCCATTACACGCATGTCCATAATCCAAATAAACTATGCTAATACAAGTACATACCAAGCACATTCCTGCTGTTTACTATTAATTTATATTTACTGCTCTTGCAACTGGTGCACTCGTGAGATAACTCATAAATGAATGTTATTACTTAGAAGTCTTAGACGAGCCTCTGGATCAGACACGGGCTCCAACAGGCCACTTAGTTCAGCTGGGACCTCATGCAAGTACTTCCTCTCTACTTTTAACATGATGTCATTGTCCAACACCTGCAGGAGAACAAACACAGGGAGAAAGACAAACTTGCATGAGAGAACAGGAAACAAATCAGAGGCAAGTGCCAAGCTCAGAATACGGGGAAATTAGTTTTGATTACACCTCACCCCCCTTTGAGATTCTCTCATTCAAACTGTAACGCATTGCCATAATGGGAGTAACATTTCCAGATGACCAAACGAGGAGAGCAATGCTCAGACACAATCAAAACGGTTTAACATAAAGTGTGAATGAAAATAATCATATTGGCAAATAGTGTGAACAAATATTGATTGGCAAAGGAAATATGTTACAGCAACTTATTCCGCACAATATTCTTCTGTATCATCCTAATAATAAATTACTGACAAATCTGTGTAGATTGTCATTCATCCAGGTCTTGGTAATTGAAGTGGGTTGAATCCAATCCCACCTAACAGAAGACCAGCTGGTTTGGATTCAACCCACATGGAATAAATGACATAATTTAGACAGCACTCAGACAGCAGAAACTTCTGACAAGGCTGCTTAGTTTTCCAGTTATAACATATCACCTGCAGCATGGGAAAAAGCATTTGTAACTTTAATATCTAGTTGTTCCAACTTTATCAGGAAGAACTAGAAACAAACGCTTCTGATAGACGTAGATCAGACTCTGACATCACAGAGGCTGGAATTCTTGCCCACTCTGTTTTGCAGAACTGCTTGAGTGCTGCAACATCAGAGGGTTTGTGAGGATGAACTGTGGGAGCTCTGAGCAGCTCCTTCAGCAGACTCCCACAGTGTAAGACAGAGCACTGCCGCAGGTCCTTTGTCCCGACTGCATTCAGAATCTACAATAAATCCCTGTGAGACTCTGTTTATCTGAAATCTGAACTCTTCATTCATCGACCTCACACTCACTTTGCGTTCAACACTACTGCACTGGACTATTTTAACTTATAATAACCTAATTTTGGTATTGGCAACTGGACTCTTTTCCCCACATTTATGTTTATGTATTTATCTTTATTTAATAGTATGTCATATATATATATATATATATATATATATATATATATATATAACCTCAATCAATTGCTAATAGTTTTCTTAAAATTGTTTAAGAAAACTATTTAATCCTTATTACATATTTCTTGGTTGTTATCAACTTACATATTTATGTTTTGTGAGTCCTCATATACTTTCATATGGCAAATAAAATCCTACATAACAAACAGGACTTTCTCCTCCTCAGTGGACCGCCCCCTGACCGCTGGTTTCTCCCAGGACTCTATCCTTGGCAGCTTACCCTTTAGCATATACATAATGCCACTGGGTCCTATTATAAACGGGTACACACAAGTGGCACACATATTTTTTTGCAAGGAATAGTTACTCGAATGGTGGGGGACATTAAAGGGTTAATTCAAAGCAGTACTGTTAACAGCCATAACCTATGTAGGTTATCGACATAAGACCGCTCGTCTAATGCTAATTACTGGTGAAAACTCAGTTTCAGTCTAATAATTAAGACAAACTGGACGGAACTCAAGCCAACAGGCCATAATCTGGAATTCTCCCAAATTAATTATTTTAGGACATCTGACATCTGACATGTAATGACAGAGTTACATTGATTATCTCGTTACTGATGGCACCTATCTTTGGGCGGGATATGTGAGAAAGCAAGTGAACAATTAGTCCTAAAATATGATGTGTTGGAAGCAGAAAAATGGTCAAGCGTAAGGATCTCAGGCCAAAATGTTACGGCTGGTTGACTGGATCAGGGCAGCTCCAGAACTGCAGGTCTAGTTAGGTGTTCTGAAAAGTGGTCTAGGCGAGGACAACCAGCATCAGGTTATGGGTACCTAAGGCTCGTTCATGCTCAAACACAGTTTAGCCTCTGTGTTTTCTGGTACCAAAGTAGATTTACTGTAGCCAACTGGTGAAAAACTGACTGCTGGTTCTGATAGAAAGGTGTCAAGACAAAGAGTGCATTGCAGAGCTGTTTGGTGAAAAAAATTATGTACATCTATAATACCTTGACCCAAAGCCAGTCTCCTCTGCTCCTGTCTTGCTCTTGGCACATGAACCCGCGCTGCAGCCGAATGGTACCGTCCAGTTGGTCCTGCACCTTCAGGTCGGTCGAGAACAAGAATATTTTGGGGGGGCGGCGCTTCCTGTTTGACTCAGGAGCTCCTGACATCTTGTGCGTATCTTTAAATGTAGCTGGGTCACTGAGAAATTCCACCTCTCACTTTCCTGTCAAATTGAGATGAATAGTTATTCACAATGAAATGTCAAGAGTAGATAGGACTTATTTGCCTCAAGTGTCACCGTGTGTCGACGGTTAAGTAGCTGTTCTTCACACTTAAACTTTCCTCACAATTCCAACATAATTCCTGTTGTAAAAGCCGTTAAAATGACATTACTTACATTTCCAACTAGTGAATGAAACGCGAGTTTGACTTTAAAAACAACTTTAGACGTTCATTAGACACTTACCGACTTCTCAAACTTCGAACGTTTCCCATCCAATTTTCCGAAGCAACGCTTTAATAACAAACCATACCGTCGAACAGGAAGAAGTTTGATAGACAGCGATCAGAGCCAATAGCGAGTTATGTTAGTTCAGTAGGACTTTCCCAGCCAATCGGAGTACAGGTAGGCGTTGCTGTGATTGTGTGTGTCTGTGTTTGGGCGAGATTCCAGTTCTTAATAAAAAAAAGATACTATAAGTGGTTCTCAAACTTTATTTTCCAGCAATGTGAGTTTTTATTTTTTTTTATTTTCAGTGATTAGTGCAAAAACTTTTTGTTTTGTAAAAAAACAAATGCCTTTGTAAAGACAAACATAATACTGTTTATATAAATGTCTGACTAACTTTTGAACAATTCGTTTTTAAAAATGTTTTCAGCTTGCACATTCTAGCTAGGAAATGACCAGTTAACATTGCATTTATATACTTAAAAGAAAATTAATTGATTAGCTCTATGTTAGCAATTTTTATTTTACTTTAAATTTTTGATTATATTATAGTACAATTATTCTAGGAATTTCGCATGATGTCCCATGTATCCTAAAGTATCTCTCAGTAACTCTATTTGAAAAACATTTCTTTGTCATATACGCAAAAGAAGCTGTCAACACCCACAAACAATTTTTTATTACATTATAAATAGAATATAAAAATATTTTCCTGTACAAAGTAGTTTTTCTAACATTCACACATCACATCAACATCATCCCGCTGACATAAGTACTACATATCTCTTTCAAAAAAGTGTAAGGTCAAATGTGTATTATCAAACTCATCCTTTTGTGTGACTGCAGATGCGTTACAGCATTAAGCGCCATATTCAAGATGAATCTTGATATTAATTTAAATCAACCTGGTTGTTATAAATATCTGGCCCCATCGGTACCAAGTGGTTCCTGACCATTATGGTTTGTGACACCTTAAACTTACTAGTTTCCTTTTGTACATAATGAAGTTAAATTAAGAAGGGGCTGAATGTTTCATCTAAATTTATGTTGTAGGTAAAACTATGCAGAGTTTCAAAATCCAACCAGTTGTTATAATTGTAAAATAGTACTGTACAGTGAATGATCACGTCCTCTCAGATTTCTCATGTCATCCCTTGCAGGCGGGGTTACAATCAGAGAAGTGTTTCCTGTACTCCATTTATCCTTCATTTAGACACACAGTGTTCTGTACCTATAGAAACATCTTAGCTGCAAAATAAGCGAAGCGCAAATGCTGTTTCTGACATTAGTTAAACAAACTGTAGCGGCATTTTTTTCATCTTCAAAAAGTGTTCTTTTGCTTAATTTATACACACATCCTTCATAAGACCACATTAATCTCTCACAGTCATGGCTCATCATTCGTTATTTTTTCAAATGAATGAATCATGACCACTGATGGACAATGGAGTGATTTAGCCATAGTAAGTGTTCCACAAATAATGTATTGCAGTATGCTTTGAGAATCATTGAGTACAGATTCATTAAGCAACACAGTTTACCATTCAATGGTCCATGAGTAGAAAGCTCTCAGCTTCCATTTGCCAGTTGTAGCCTTCATTTAACCGGTCAGGATTTAACATATTCTCATCAAAAATACAAAGGCAGCTCCTCCACAGGTCATATCCTATGTTGCTAAAGTACATTTCTCTCTCAGCGCAAACTCAGTTCTTGTGCACTTGCCGAGTACGGGGATGGTAAACAGGCTGTCTTTCGCCACTGATTTGACCGGTGTTTCCCTCTATGAGAAACCAGAATGATTCAAGAGGTGTCAAGGTTTGTCTCAGTCCAAAAGGCCCACATATCTGGCGTGTCACTAAAGCAAACATTAAAGCATTTGTAGCAAATGTTCAGATCCAGGTCTGAGTCATGAGTTTGTGTGTGAGGAGGTCAGAACTGAAGAGATGATTGGTCAGGGTTTACAAAGTAGGTGGTGAGTTCCCCTTTGCCCTTCACGTTTACTACCCCTCTGAGAGTGACGCTGTATCCAACACTCTCCAATATCTGGGCCGTCTCCTCCGTCACCTGGGAGCAGAATGAGCAGATATGTTATGGAGAGAATGTTTGTATTTTTTCTGTCATCAATTAAAACATTAATTTGCGGCATTTGATCTAAAGTTATTAGAATCCTCATTTCCATCCACAGTGGTCAACATATAAAAACTGTCATCAGGAGAAATATTACAACAAAACCTTCAGATATGCTAAGGTAGAATTAAAAGGAGAAGACACTAGCCCCTTTAACACAGCCTTTTCAGACCAGGCTGATACGCCTTTTTTCCGGTCCTCCGTTTTTTTATAAACAATGTGCAGACGTTATTAGGGACATTGGTTCTGCTACCGCTGAGACCGCAGCTTAGCTACTGACAAAGGCAAATCAGACGTCTGAATAAACACAAGGCAGAAAGGCAGGACCAGGGTTCGATATGATGACTTATATGATGAATCATCAGTGGAAGACAGACAGTAGCTGTTTGCAGATAACTCAAAGAAGAAGCCACGTAACTCAGGCAGCCATTGGTGAAGATTCGGAAAATTTGTTTAACACATTTGTTTTCATGTTTTGTTTTTGTATAAGAATGAAAACAGACAAGTCATTTAATTTTTCATCAAACCATCTTGTATAGGTCTACAATTTGGGAACTTAGAATCCGTCTCTCCTTTATTCGTAGAATAGTTTATGACTGTCTTAAAACAAAATTCAGGTTTACATTTGGACAATGAAACAGACATGAAAGATTGTGAATCTATCCATTAAATGAAAAGTTGCATATTGTGCACAAACACTTAATCTACATTCCTTATATACTTGTAATTCCTTAAGATCCAGAACAACAGTGTGTGCTTTTTATTTTGTCTTGTCCTTATTTATTAATATACTATTGCCTTGTAACACTTGTCTCACATAAATAGGGTGACATAGTAAAATATGAATCACAAAAATGGCCAACAGCAAAGCAGTTAATTCAAAAGTTTAAAGGAAAAAAAAAGAAGTGATTTACATAAAGACAGAATGCAGGAAATGTTTCAGCCTAAAGGCCAACCCTCCACCTCTTTTTCTCTGACCTGTATCTTGTCCAGTACTCCTGTGCTGTCCATCCTACTGGCCACATTAACAGAGTTCCCCCAGATGTCATACTGAGGTTTATGAGCTCCAATCACTCCTGCAATCACTGGACCATGGTTTATTCCTGAGAGGGATGATTACATGTTCAGAAAGTTACATTTCTCCTTCTTGGGGGTTTAATTGCAGTTTTGCATGCACCAAAATTTCCAGTGTATTTTTGTGCTTTCTTTGCCACTATAACTTTTTGATTTAATCTCCTACTTAAAACATTTATTATACGGTTTTGGCATTTCTTTGTAAATTCAATCACAGGAATGATGCACATCCCTGAGCAATGTGCAAAATCTGTCAATATTCCACAAGTTTGAAAAAGAAAAACATTTTGTGTCATCAATGTTCGCAATTGGTCATTCATTGATTCATCATTGTACATGACATTATCTGATTTAACACCTTCAATCGAAGTAGTTTTACCTTGAAATGGTAGAATAACATCTTGGACAAAGTATCAAGACTTAGCCATCGGTCTATTAGAATGATCAAAAAATATATCAGCATTGAACTTGAATAGACTCACCGATCCTGAGTTTGAAGCTATTAAAAGAGTGCGTGTTGATAAGCTCCAGTTTGCCCATCAGAGCAATGGCAAACTCCACCATGGAGCGCACGTGACTGTAGGACATCTCAACTTTCTGTAGAGGGAGCCAGAGCTAATGTTAAAGTGGGACTAAGTATCTGAACAAGAAGCTTTATTTTTAAATGTCCTGCAAAATATTTTGACAAATTGATTAATGATTAATGAGAGATTGAGAAAACCTTTCTTTCATCCACTAGAGGCAAGTGTGTGAGCCCTGTAGCAGCCATGTATGTACTACCAATTGTCTTTATTTTCTCCACTGAAGAGAATTTGGGCTTAGAGAGAAGCTGTGTGACACAGACATGACAACAAGGCAGAGTGAGATGGAAAAAAGTGAGTACAATGAAGGCTGATAAAATGTTAGAACCTGGTGATGTTGACAAGATGGAGCATAATATTATCGTCTTCCTCATACCTCATCAAAGTCGGATATGATCTCATTGAGAAAGCGCAAACATTCCAGACCACCCCTGTTGGCGCTGCTCTCGCTGTAAAATTCTTTAAACTGAGGAACCGAGGCAAACATGATACACACACAGTCATAGGACTGACTGTACAGGTCCTGAAAAAAAAAGAGTTTCAAAATAAATGTCTTAATGCCAATATCTTCTAATTTTCACACCTGTTGAGATACCTTTGGTAAATAGATGTCCACAACCTCAATGTTAAAGTTAATTTCTAATTGTTCATATTTTGTAAATGATGGATGTCTACGTTTTGAGTAACTCCTTCTGTCATGGTTCTGGGGGCTGTTTCAAGAAGCGGGCTTTACTTACTCTGAGTTAGTGACTGAGCTTGAGCTTGACCAAGCCTGAGGTTTCAGAACAGCTTGTATGAACATGCAACTCAGAGTTGGTTAACACCGACTTGAAGGGGTGCGCGCGTACTATTAAAAGCCATCATCGAAGGAGCTCAGATGCTGTGATTCACCATGGCAACCTGTGAGACGCTATGGTTGACATACTTTATGCCGATGAAGCAGGAGGTTTTGATGCGCTCAGGAAAACACAGTCACTGCTTTAACCACTGCTCAGTAGATAGATCGTTTAAAGGATTCCAGCAGTATGTCAACTGCACCACCGTCAACTAAAAACATTGGATAATGCTATGCTTCAGTCCCAGATGCCTATAGAGCTGTCTCCCTCCCCCTCTCGGCTCGGCTGACCACCATAGCATATTGCTTGCTCCTGCCAACACAGCTGTGGTAAAGAGGACAGAGAAAGTTATCAAGAACATCAAACAGAGGACACCCGACATCATTGAGAGGCTGCGCGGGTGCTTTGAAACCGCTGACTGGAATATCTTTTCATCCTCTTCTACGGACGTGAGTGAGCAGGTGGAGACAGTGTCAGAATACATCTCTTTATGTGTGGAAAACATCATTCCCACCAAAAGGGTCACATCTTCCCGAACAACAAACCTTGGGTGACTAAAGAGCTGAAGGAAATTCTGAATAAGAAAAAGATAATTTTTTTCACTGGCTCGGAAGTTGATAAAAAGGAGGTCAACAGAGAGGTCGAAGACGCGATAAAAATTGCCAAGCTTTGATACCAAAACAAAGCGGAGGAGACTTTTGCAAATGGGAATATCCGCTCAGTTTGGCGGGGCCTTAAGAACATGACAGATGTGAACCCGTACCGTAAGCCCCTCCAGGTTGCAGGTAGCAGCTTCACATCACTTCCTAATGACCTCATCTCTTTTTTCACCTCAACTCTTTTTTTATCAGATTTGAAAAAGATGAGAGCACCCAGCTCAAGACAACCATTTCCTCACTCATATCTGATGACTCCAGTCATATCAACACAGCGGAGGTGGTGAGAGCCCTTAAAAGGACCGAAATGAGCAAAGGTCCAGGACCAGACAACATCTGTGGGCAGACCTTAAGGCCTTGTGCTGAGTAACCACGAGGTGTGTTCCAGAATCTACTCCAAAGCTCGTTGACCAGCAGCACAGTCCCCAAAATAGAACAGAAACTACATGCTGAACAGTTAAAATCTGCTCTAAAATCATTGGGCGTCCTGTCTGAGCTCTCACTACACTGTGCGAACAGCAGACTGTCAAATAAGTTTGCAGGATTCTACAGGTACCTTCATGGGATGATGGGATCATGAAGGCGCAGCGGAAGGTCGCCTCGTTGCTTCGCTCTCTAGTACTTTGTCTGTTTTTGTTTATTTGTCCCGTTTACAGTAATCCCTCTGTGAAAACATACTCCAGAGAGGAACTTTTAAACATCCGTCCATCGACTGGGAATATTTTGACGTTCGTACTGTGAGAGCTCAGTTAACCGGAGTCAAATTCCGTGTATGCATATACATGACCAATAAAGCTTATTCTGATTCAGGTTCTGATTTACTGTTCCCTAAGTTTGAGTGGCTGCCCTCAGGACGCAGACTTCGCTGCCCAGGCTGCAGGACTCGGAGGAGAAAGACAAGCTTTGTCCCTATGGCTGTCCAGCTCCTGAACCCCCTTGATCCAGTTTCCCCATCATGCCGCCTTACTCAAACTTGTATAATACTAAATGGTATGAGATAAATGTCACAGATAGAAGAATGGAAGGTTAATCAGGATATAAGATTAGCAGGAAATAAGAAGGGACGGTGAGACACACTATATCTCTGCTATGCTTTGTTTTCTTTACCTGGTTACGAACAGTTTTACCCATGAAGAAAGAGGCAACATGGAATGGCAGCACGTTCTGAAGGAGGACCTTATTGATATTCTCCATGGTCTCCATCTCCTCTCTCTCTGCCTGGAAACAATGTTCCAACAGGAAGTCTACACGGCAGCTCAGCTCATCCTGAGGGAAAGACAGGCTAAACGTCAATCTGGAGTTGAGTTAATTTGTTTCAGCATCAGCCAAAACTAATGTCAGATATCAAATTCTCCTTGGAAAGCGCATATAAAAATAACATACCTGTCTGGCCAACAAAAGGCATACAGTGTAAAATATGATCAGCCAAATCCCAGACATGATCTGAGGATCTTTCAGCACTCCCGGCCTGTGGAAAAACACACAAGGATCAGCAACGCACTTTAACACCAGGGATGAGACATGATTTTTGAATAGTTAATAACGACTTTGAATGATTATCGTTCTCTTGTGGCAAGTAGTAGCATCTGCTGCCATCCGTAGGTCATTTGTGACTCTAAACAGAGCTGTTTCTGTGCTGTGGGCGGAGCAGAAACCCGACGGAAAGGTTTCAAAGAGGTTGTTGTATTTGGGGTGATCCTGGAGGTGGGCAGCAACTACTTTTTCCAGTACTTAGGAGTGGAATGGGAGTTTGGAAATGGGCCTGTAATTTGCAAAAACTTCTGGATCAAGAGTGGGTTTTTTGCAGAGTGGTCTGATTATGGCAGCTTTTAGGGCGGGTGGAACAAATCTGGCCTGGAGGGATTCATTTTTTACAGCGGTGATCAGGGGACTGAAGGAGATGTTATTTTCACTAGGGCTGTAGGAAAGGGGTCGAGGGCACAGGTGGACGGTTGAAACGTCCTGATGATAACCTCAATTTCCTGCTGTGAGATTTCTGGGAAGCACTTTTATTTTATTTTATATTTTATTTTTTTAATTTTATGTTGAGAATTGCTTGTGCGCTGCAAACTCTTGGTGAGTTTTGATAAATTGGCTCTGAACCCAGATTCATTGACAGACTTGCAGTTGAATCGTATGTGACCTCATCTGTTATTACAGACTGAACTGGTAAATAAGAGATTCTTCTCTTTGAATTTGTATGTTGGTGTGTGGGATAGAACGTGGGTATTCTCTGTGAACCTGTTACAATCAAATGGTATTTTTTACTTGATATCCATCCCCAATTAATACTAGTTCCTGGTTCTAATGTTGTGGTTATTGCTGTATATGAGATCTTTTATCATTTTTGGCAGTGTAATATTGGGACGTTGCTTTGTTTGGATGTGTGCCTTTTATCTAAGTTCAACAGAAAACAGGACTATCACCAGTGCTTTTCCTTTCATTACATAATTCCCATGGCACAAGTGCCTTGTATTTCACAGTCAATGGGGTCCATTCCCCCTCTTCCATAAAAGCTTTTTAATAAATGATGGCAATCTGAAACTCCAGGAAAGAAACACAAAGTCAACTTTAGAGTGTCTGACAAATTGCTGGAAATCTAACACCTCCTGGTGATTGAACTAGACAACATTAATGAATGTGGACCAGACAAAAGTGAACTTTATTGGACTTAAGAGTCTCTGTGATTGAGTAGACAGCTAGCAAAACTGAAAATTTAGAATTTTACAGAATATATCAGTTAGAATATTACATATTTTGGCATACTGCACTGAATGTATTTCATGCAGTAATATATGAATGAATAGTAAAATGTTATGAATGTGACAAAAAGTCAAAAAATTTAAAAAAGTCAAGTTAACACATTAACAATGCTTACAACACATATTTAATTTGGACTCATCCAAATGTGTTTAAGAACCAGGATCCGGCATAGTTAGATAGTGTCATTGTTGAATACAGTTGTTAGTTCAGTTGATTGATTTACTGTGACTATGAGGAGAGACTGAACATTTTATCACTAGAAAGCTAAATATAGCTGTTTAGGATACAGTATAAATCATTAAAAAAAAAATACAAACTGCTCTTCTTCAACTGGTTTCTCCATCAAAATTATCAAAAGTGATTAGTTACATCTGCAGTGTCACTCACTTGGTATCGTTGTAAAGTAAGTCGACTAGGCAGTGCGCCCTCGGGGCATAAACATGGAGGAAGAGGGCCAGGTAAACCACCACGGCCAGCGTAAGTAGCAGTGCCTTGATAGATAAGCACGTTCTGACGAACACAATCACTCCCAGCATGGCGAGCAGGCAGCAGTACAGGTAGTACTGGATGTTTGGAGGAAGAGGTGGGTGGGAGGTAAAAAGAATATGGGTGTATGACAAGTTAAATTTAAAGTAACATACAGCAAGTAGAGGAAACTGAAGAATACATTAGTCTTTTATAAATGAAGAATGGAACATATTTGAATGCACTTCAGAAGAGAAGAATCTGAAGCACCAACAATTAATTAATCGCTGGATAGGCCAAAGAAAATATTATACTCGAGGCTACTTGGACATTCAATGTATTAAAGACAAACTTTGTGCATTGCCTGATTTGCCAGCTCCTATGAAGAGAATACATATATTATCATATGCACTCATGCTCTCTCAAATCAACCTCTAAGTGCAGCAGAAGTATACTAGAGGTATACTACTATGTAGTATACTAAATGTCCATATACTTGTACGTGTAGTACATGAATTTCAACAGTGTAGTATTTCATCAAATTGAACAAGGCAGTTGTGCACCCACAATAAAGACCATCAGCAACCTTTGACTGCAAACATGACATCTCTTTCAAAGTATCTGCTTTTCTAATTGATTAATTGTAATGGTTTAAAGTGCTTCCCATTTAATATGAAGTTTACTTTAAAATGTTGTACTGTTGACTCCTCCACCATTTTCACAAGCTTAAAGTGTCTTCAGAAATCCCTCCCCTGCTACAGACCCAACATAACCAAGTGGAGTCAAAAGTGTGTATTGCTCAACACTAAACTTTTGGACTTAATAAATATAAATAAATAACTTTATTTATAACAATATTATACAGCACAACATTGTGAATGTATTCTCTGAATTTGAAATATCTCTAAGAGAGGGGTTGGCACCCCCCGTGGAGCTGGGGTTTCAGGATCTTGCTCAAGGACCCATGGCATGTAGCGTCAGGCTGGGTTGAACCCTGATCTCCCAGTTGAGGGAAACCCACTCTACCCACTGAGTTAAAGTAACCCTGCATTTTGATTTCGCCATCCGGATACTCCTTGGAATACTGCATTAGATATACTCATATATCATATATATATGTCAGCAAAGTCAAACGGGCAAACTTTGAGACACAGCATCAGACACACTGAGATGTGAAAATTGTTTCAGAAACATTAGAAATAAACCAGCATTGGTATAACTAATAAAATTGAAAAACTGAATAAGCTACATCGTGAAATGTTGAATTAGAGATACATACAGGCAAAGTGTAAAGTTTGAGGTCCAGCACCTCTCTCCTGTCGGTAATTGATGTACAGTTGTTACCTGGAAGGAACACCTACAAGGCAAAACCAAAAGAATGAAGGCAAAGAAAATAAAAAGTTTAATGGAACAAGAAATGTATCTATTTGTGACAGAAAACAGTAAAAAAAGTAAATTATGACAAAAATAATAACCGTGAGAAAGAGAAACTTACAATGTTGAGGATGGCCATGAGCAGAGTGATGAGCACACAGAGAACGACTACAAACACTCGCAACACTGCTCTGGAGGAGACTCCAAGGGACAGTCCTGATATCCACCGAATACCCACTGGCATCTTAGAACGCCATTTCTGACAGACATTATAACATTTAGCACAAAAAAGACAATGACACTAAACCACATATAGTGTAGGAGTAGTAGTGCTACAATGGACCACAGTTGAATTGTGAAGATTTAAGGACCTATGAAAGTTTAAATTTAATAGTGTGAAAATAATTTGTCTACTGCTTTTCTATTTAAAATATTAATCGTCTAAATCTTGTTAAAGAGCTTGAGTGAAAAGATGCATACTGATCATTTGTGTGGTGAAAATTGGTTAACAGACAAAGAGTCATGGACACACAGGAGTAGAAGAACTTGAAATAAATGACACATCATGTCAGTGGCGGGTATGCATGTGTACTTTCCTGTAAAATATACTGATAATAGAGGAGGGATGGTGACGAGAGCTGCTATGGTAAGTAGGTGTGCCATGAGGAAGTCATACGACAATCACTGACACAGACACATTTGAAAAGAAATCTAGC
This sequence comes from Lophius piscatorius, assembly GCA_009660295.1. NCBI lineage: Eukaryota > Metazoa > Chordata > Actinopteri > Lophiiformes > Lophiidae > Lophius > Lophius piscatorius. The sequence continues at coordinate 172,767 of VRLP01000056.1, read as the reverse complement.
TTATGAGTCAGGACCAAGAGCCAAGAGCAACCACTTCTCACAACAATATTTAAGCAGAATCAGAGCAGCTGAAGCTATTACTAATCTATTTGCCAAACCTATTGGCATGTTTATTGCCAGAGTCACACCTTGTTCTAGAAAACAAAGGGGTTTAAAAATGAAAGTGCGTGAGAATTTGAAGGAAATGTCACACCTATTTCAGTATGAAGAAGTCTGCTACAGACACGCCCCTCAATGTGTCAGGAAGTAATCTTGAGTGGGTATGATGCTGGATTCGACCTGACCATGATGCTAATTTTTCACATTACGCAGCTGAATATAAAGTCAATGCAAAACCACTAGTAGACACGAGTCATAGTGAAGTTCTGACACAACTGAATTGATGCATGCATTACGTACTTTGCCTCATTCACTCCTGTTGAAAATTTCAACTCAAATAAGAAATTCTCATGAACTATTGATGCAAAAGCCTGTCAGCTTTGAGAATCTCAAAATGTCACACGTCCGCATATCGGTAGAATATAGATTTGGAAGTGGAAGAAGGTTATCAGACCGGTCTTTTTACACCTCCAAATATTGTTGTCATCCCAGACACAGCCATGTTTGGTTTTTTAGTTGTATCTGTGACAAAGCATTGGCTGTGTGCCGTCATGGTTGGTAAATGAGTAAACCAGCGGAAAGAGATGTTATATGTACGGTTCGAATAATCCCAGGGAACAATTCTGTGAGTAGAATGGCGAGAACAAATGATTTTGCCCATGATGTAGCTCATAGGCAAAAGTTCCCTGGTTTAAGGGCTCAAAAATTTCGTTAAGTAATAAATTTGTCCCTTTTCTTTATTTCTGATCCGAATAACAAACTTTGGCTCAAAAACCATGATCCTATCAGCGCCGTTAGCTTTGTTATCTGTTAAATATCTAATCTTTGCATTCTTGACAATATATTACCAGCATTGCTCAGTGTTATGGGAAGCATGTCAAGTGCTTCTTTACCTCCAAGTAGCCAGTGAAAGCAATGGACAGAACCAGCACCAGCACAGGGAAGGTCGCACCGTACGAAACAGCCATCTCAAAGTTACTGTGAACGAGGAAATATTGATTATTTACCCTTATATTCCATCATACAAGAATTAGAAAATAAAAGTGTAATAACATAAGTTGACAAGCAAGAGGCGGATTGAGGGAGCAAAATTAAAATGAAATTAAAGGGGATGGACAATATCTAAAGAATTTTACCAAGAAAAATAAGGAACAGCTTAATAATACTTTAACTACAACATTGTGAGTATGACAATGTGAAATTAAAGAAGTGTTACATGTCCAACTGTAATTGCTACTCACTTCTTGGAAACAAGCATCTGGACGGTGAAAAGAGTAATGAAGATTAAAGTTAAGCAGCTCAAAGACTGATGTAAACCTTTAACCTCGGAGAAGCGGAACTGGAATAAAAAGACGGATATTAGACAAAAAGAAAAATAACTCATTCATCTCTGCTCTTCCATATATACACATCAGCATGTATCTATCTAAGGACCTTTTTGAGTCTCCCATATCGGATGAGAAAATTAAGCTACCTGTCTCTCCAGGTTCAGGTCATTGAACAGTAGAGTTAAACAGTCAAGCTTCTTTAACCGCCTCCTTAAAGAAAAATACAAATCGGAAGAGATATAGGAATTAAACATAACAGAAACACTCTAAAAAGTTAGGGGATTTGACTGAAGACTGAAATAAAAATATTATCAACAAATAAATAAAGTAAGACACAATTCTCATAATAATTATTATAACTCTATTCTTAACCTCTCCACAAAGTCAGGAATGGACATCCGGGATAAAACCTATTCCAAATCATAATGCGGAACAAGAAACTGGATTGGTCAGAGCCAGGGTTAACCATTACTGGCGTTTTTAACCAGCATGATGTCGGCGGAAACCATGCTACTGTTGGTCAAAGAAGAAGATGTTTGAGAGGGAGGCATGCATGGAGACAGAGGGAGATGAGGAAAGACAGACGCGTGGGGGTGAGAGGAGGAACTTGTTGTCACAATGACAGGTAAAGGTAGGGCGCTAGCTGATATGATGGAGAGAGTGGAGGTAGATATATTTTGTGTCTAAGGGTTCAGGTGGAAAAGCAGAAAGCATCGGGAGAGGGTATAAACTGTTTTATCATGGTGAGGAAGGGATGGGAAAAGCGACGAGGTGATCCTAAAGGAGGAAGATGTGAAGAATGTTCTAGAAGGGGAGGAGTGTCGGACAGAGTGAGGATTTTCAAAATAATAAACTTCAGGATTTCTGAAGTGTGTCGGATGGAGAGGATTCCCAGTGGTGAGAGACTATTGGTTGGAAAAGACTTCAATTGACATGTTTGTGAAGGGAACAAAAGAGATGAAGAGGTGATGGGCAGCGATGTCGTTAAGGAAAGGAACATGGTAAAACAGATGGCGGTAAATTTTGCGAAGGGGATGGAAATGGCTGTGGTGAATACGTTTTACAAGAAGAGGGAGGAGCAAAAGATGGCATATAATAGCGTAGATAGATGCGGGAGTATGAAATGTAAACTGAGAGAGATTAGAGACTGTAAGGTGGTGAGAGGGGAGAACAGAGCCAGACAGTACAGAAGACGTCAAGCATCTCTGACAGAAGAATAAAAGCTAGAGTGGAGGGAAAGGTTTACAAGATTGAAGTCAGACCAGCTCTGCTGTATGGTTTAGAGATGGTGGCACTTAACAAAAGACAGGAGGCAAAGCTGCAGGTGGCAGAGCTGAAGATGCTGAGATTTTCTTCAGGAGTGACAAGGATGGACAGGATTGGAAACGAGTACATCAGAGGGACAGCCCAGGTTAGAGGTGTTTGACATGAAGTAATTGAATCCAAATTGTGATGTTTTGGACATGCGTAAACGGGGTATAGTGGATATATTTGTAGAAGGATGCTGGAAACGGAGCTGCCAGGCAGGTTTCTGGATGTGGTGAATGAGGATATGCAGTTGGTTGGTGTGACAGAGGAAGATGCAGAGGACAGGGGAAGACGGAAACAGATGATCTGCTGTGGCATTGCGTAAAGGGAACAGCTGAAAGAAGAAGAGAAAATGTTGAAAGATTTTTAAAAAAAATCTAAATTAATTTGGTCCAACCGGACCCAGAAAAGGTCTAAAACTGCCCTCCAACACTTAGTGATAAACACTTAGAAGAAAACACTTCCAGTGTCTGATGTGATACATTTAATCGTGAATTTTTTTCAGAGCCCATGGTACTATGAGAGTTATTCCATATATAAAAAAACAGATAAGTGGTATCTTACAATTGTTTGATATTTTTGCTGGATACATGACTGACACGATTTAATATCAAGTCATTCCTAACATGAAATCTGATTGGAGCCTGCCCTGTTGCTTGACCTGTATTCTGTAGAGCTTAAATCATGTCTTGTAACTATAGTGATGCTGCTTACATAATGTGGGATAGAAGGTCATAATCTAGAAATAATTATAAAAATAAGATGTAAGATTATCTTAAATAAGATAAGATTCTTATGTTTAAGATTGATATGTTGTGTCTGAAGTGACTGAATTCGGCATGATGCTGCGACTTAATGGTGAACAGAAGAGTGCACTGCTTCCATTGTCTAGAGAGGTGTCATATTAAGTTATAATTCCCCACATTAGGTTGGTTTAATATGTTAAGATTGTTACTTGCTGCTGTCACTGAATTACGGTTTGCCATGTAAGTCTAAATGCGAATACTCTTCTTCAGTGGTCATCAGGGAGTAACCCTGGATAACCACTTTTGGTACAAGGCATTCCACCTTGCCATATTTCTTTTTCTCTGAGCCATGTCTGGAATTTCATAGCTTCCTATTGGATGCTGTCGTCTGGCACAGTGAGCTATAACTGGCGGGAGGCCACATTTCCCTCTTTAAATATTTTAATTCAACAAAGTCATAGTATTGAATTATTAATTCATGCAATTCTGTGAACAGCCTAAACTCATGTAGGTTACTGAAATAACAGCTCCCATCTGTGGGTTACACAATGACAATGTTTCACAACCATCAGTTTATTCATGCTTTGTTACTCCATTACTAATGCAAACCCAGGTTCAGTCTAATAAGTAAGACAAACTAGATGGAACTCAAGACAACAGCCCATGATTTGGTATTCTCAAAAATAATTTTCTGGTCATATGGTCACTCTACAAACTCTTTTCACAGAAATTCTTGTCAAACTGTAAGTGTGACTTCTTGCTATATACAGAATAATGTAATAGTATAAATTACCTGTTTTTTTTAAGTATTTTGTATATTCCACATTTGGAAGAAAGTGTCTTGCGTACAAAGTTTCTATAATTCAATTAACATGGAAAATAAGAGCCTAACATGTGCTTGAAAAAGGCACAATTTGCAAAATATATCAGATGATGTGTTTTTAATCAAAGCTATTGAAAAAAAAAAAGAGCAAACAAGGAAATTATGGCCATTGACAGGTTAAGTCAGAATTATACTGTTTATCTCGTTACCAATGGCACCTATCATTGGTTTGGATATAGGGGCAGCAAGTGAACATTGAGTCCTAAATTGTTATGTGTTGGAAGCAGGAAAAATGGTGCATACCTTCATCAGTTCTGCATCAGGTCATGGGCACCCAAGGCTCATTCATGTATGGGGGAGCAAAGGATAGCCTGTATTCTCCGGTACCAAAGAAGATCTAATGTGGCTAACTGATGAAAAATCAACTGCTGGTTCTGATAGAAAGGTGTCAAAACGAAGAGTGCATTGCAGAGTAGTTTTGGTACTGTACATATATACAATATAAGGCAAGTGTTTTTAATGTTATGGCACATCAAAGTGACAGCCTAGGTTAGATGTCTTGGAGACAACATAAGAGAGCCCAGAATGAGATAGTATGGACATGTGAAAAGAAGGGAATACTCGATATATTTAAAGAAGGATGCTGGCGATGGGGCTACCATAGAGGAGAAAAAGGGGAAGACCAAAGATGAGATTTGGATGTGGTAAGAAAGGACATGCAATTGATTGGTGTGACAGAAGAAGATGCAGAGAACAGGCCGAGATGGAAACCAATGATCCGCAGTGGTGACCCCTTAAGGCAACAGCTGAAAGAAGAGGAGGAAGAGGACGAAGATTCTTCAATCCTTATGGTTTTTTTTATTATATAAAACATATACAGCAGAGTCAAAATAATGAAAAACTATAACAAGAATTGGAGGAAAACGTACCATGTAGTGTCAATTGTATCAAGTGATCCCCTCACATTGCTGTCCACGACCAAACTGGGAAAAAAAATTAGAACACAAACAAAAGAGCTTTTAACCATAACTGTGTATTTCTGTATATCTCTGATTTATAATTCAGTTATGTAAATTAATACGGCTGGAGCATTTTACACATTATTTCTGTTGCTTGCAATATATCCGCAGACTTACTAAGCATTGCTGTCCTGGTCGAATGGTCCCTCCTGTAGCAAACACAGACACAAACAGACCTATTATCACCTCTTTTAAATATACGATACAAACAATCAAACAGCGCTGAGAAATTTTACAAAAGACCAGATGTGGTGTGTCATATTTGCAGCGTGAATACATACTGCAGACTGCTGTGATTGGCTCATAACAGAATAGGTGGGGATGACAGGCTTCTTGGAGCACTTTGCTTCAGGATTGCTTAGATCTGCAAAGGGGTGGATCGTCCGCCAGGACTGCAGGTACTGAGACATCCGCACCGACGCCCGCTTCCTGTGCTCTCCTGGTGCAAGAGTGTTCGCCTGAAATTAAGAGGTTGATGACTTTATTTTACTGCACTTTTCACTTTCACTTACATTTCACCGTGATTTATTTTCCTGCAAAATACCCCAAAAACAGCAGTACTGAAGTCTATCACTGCCTTTTTTTTAATAGCACATCTGATATATCAATAGAAGCCCATAGAATCTAGACAATAATGATAAGTAACTGAAAGCAAGTTTTCATTTCTCTTCTTTTTAGGGGCAAAATTAAGGTTCACCTGCGTCCCCACATGCAAATATATAGTCTATGTTGTTAAGATGCATATTTAGATTACCTAACCTTGTCAATTAGAAACGTGCCGACTTTAAATGTTCCGCAGAAAATCAATAAGAAATATGAAGACAAGTTCAGCTTCAGCGACAATTCCTCTTTGACCCATCAGAAAAACAGTGAGAGGCAGAAATCACGTGACTGAGCTTAAATTCATAATAATGTATAAAATGGTAACCCTCATCCTGACAATACATTACTATCATTTTTGTTTTACACAACCCTGTGTGTTTTAGGTCTCTACTCTCTCTCTCTTTTTGTCAACCCAGCTGAGCATGGCAGATGTGAAGCATCACCCAGGTCCCTTTGTGGGGGGGAATATTGGTGAAATCAAGAGTCTAAACTTGTCCCCTTAATGAGTGTAATGAGATTAGTTAAATTGTGATTTGGTGCTCCAGAAGCTAAACTTGCTTGGTATTTCAAACAGATAAGGGCTAACATGTTTAGCCTAATAAAATGTAATTGTAGTGTAAAATCTGTGTCATCTGCCATTGAAATATAAAGGTGTGAGCAATGAAGCACTACGTAATTATTGTTTTGCTTTAATGGTGAGATCAAAAGAATTTTTGAGAATAATGGAATTCTCCTGGGATTGGTATCATCTACTAAATTTGTGACAAGCCTAATCCTAAACCTAAACGCGAACTGAATATGAGGATATGCACGGAGGAGATTCAGAAAAATAAGGTTGTAGAAGAAGCGGGTAACAGGATTACTATAATTTTGTCCAACATGTGTACACCTACCAATTTAGGTCTCCTGGAAAGGCAGTTTGGATTGTGGGGATCTTTCACCAGGTATGTTTTTCTTCCTGTAAGAAGTGGATCTCGACTCCCCCCATTACCCTCCTCCACTTGATAAGCTCCGTTCAAGTGCTGCAGTGTCTCTTCTGTGATGTGTACTCGTCTAAAAACAGTTAACAGCATTATTAAAAAATAGGTTAAAAATACATAAAAAGAATACATTCTCTGGTATCCTCATCAATTATTTCTTATTATTTTTAAGTAGATTCTCTCACCCTGGAAGACCTCCAGACTCCATGTGATTGGCTAATGTTACATCATCTGACCACACGTCATACTGCCATTTCTGCAAGCCAATAACACCAGATAGGACGTGGCCAGTGTGAACACCCACCCTCATGCTGATCTCAACACCTGTCGCCTCTCGCAGTTTACTACAAGGAGACAAGATTTTATTTGTGTTTATTAACTTCATAAACTCTTAACTTGACTTTGAATGATGAATAAATGAATTCCTGAGGCTGGAAAAGATATTGGAATGCATCAGGACAAAAACTTTGATTAATTCAGAACAAAGACCTGATGGCTGTGCACATGTCCAGTCCCATCTGAACACAGTTCCTTGCGTGGGTGGGGATGGGGTCAGGTAGACCAGATACACAGTAGTAGCAGTCACCCAAGATCTTAATGCGAAGACACCCATTCTTCTACAAACAGAGGGTGGCGTAATAGAGAGTTAGACATACAGTAGGTGGCTCATATGTAACAAAAAACTCTTTCATTAAGGAATAAGTGTGGATGGGATATGCTTGTGTGTTCACCTTGGCGATGTCATCAAATCTACCAAAGAGCTTGTTTAGCACAGCGACTAGCTCCTCTGGTGAACAAGTACTTGCCAGTTTTGTGAAGCCCACAATGTCAGCGTATAAGATGCTACACAAAAAAAGGAAATATTTGTTGTTTACACATGTTTGTATGATAAGAACTTAAGTAAGTCTTTTTATCTTTGTTTATCTTCAAGTAAGGAAACTACAGACAAGACAATGTGAAAGTTGAGCAGTGATAATGCTAGATTTCTGAAATTCGAACATTAAATACAGATTTAACACAGTTGTAATTCACACTTATAATTACATAACTTGCCAAAAATAATTATTTATTCACGTTTTCTTCAGTATCACACACAGTAATACTGTGATAGTTATTTCACACTTTAGGCATGAATTGCTCATACAAAATTTGTCATACTTTTAATTGTGTCATATTACCAAAATGTTAATAAATAGATGCTATAAAATAGATCTAGTTATGCTTCCTTATTCCAAAACATGGAGCATCACCATCTATCATCAAACAGAGGTAAGACAAAGACCAGAATAATAGGTGACAGATAACATATATCTGGGTTACACAAAGAATTACAGGTGGCTCTTTTTAATCTCTTATGTGATACTATGGAGGATCCATAACAAATTGCAAAATAAAAGTTCTGAATGATTATTAATGTGGTAGTTCTATAGCACTTTATATTTGTTGTATTTTGATCAATGTTGTTTTGTTTTCATAAATCTCTATCAGGTAGATTGTGTCCAAAAAAAGATAAGATAATCTAGATCTAAATTCTTATCAAAAAAATAATTTTAACTAGAACGGTCCAGACCATATCGCTACTAATTACCAGTAGTAAAGTGGGTCCAAATTAGCTCCATGTTTAGCTACCATGTTGTTGACCTCAAAATAGTTAATGAGAAGAAAGGAGGAGAACCAAAACTTATGCCTCAGCTTTTACTCAGTTAAAAGCTACTCAGAATACCCTTAGCAGTAAAACTTTACATTCATTACCTGACATCCTTGTGCTGCCGTACATAGAGGCAGTGAAAATTGTGTATGTTGCGTTCATTCTCCTTGTCGCTGTTGGGCTTTGAAAGCCTCTTTATAACCTCTGTTTTCAGCGCCATTGCGATGTACCGTGGCAACACCGATAGAAGGAGCTGCTCCTGTTGCCAAGGACACAGAGAGGATGGACAGGGATGAATTGTGAAACCTGGTACACCGGGTCATGGGTCGTTTGTGTTCACAAAGGCTATCTAAGAAACAGACAGTCATCAAAAGCCTCTCAGTGGCACTGCCATGTTTACCTAGTGGATCACGTTTCATCTATTTGTTTACTTGCTGTGAATTGTGTCCGTTTGGGTTTACCTATGTTGGGCCTCAGACCAGTCAATGATTAATCTATTGAACTAATAGAAAGGAAAGCATACAGTATCCAAACGCAGGGCGTCCAGAAGAAGAGAGTGCTGGCACATGATGATTTTAAATCCAGGGTAGCTTCATTTAACTGAACCATAAAGAGAAGAGTGTGTAAAGGCCGAGGATCTTTCACTCAGGATTTTTGGCCTGCAAACTGACTTAGATTGCAATTAATAAAGATGAACAGACAAAATAAGGCAGAGTCAAATGACAATGTAGAATTGCTTTTGACTGTATTCAAAGCTATGCTGTGTATAACTTGAAGTCTGTGCTTATACTTGCTGATATTTCTTTATTTCCTTCTGTGAGCGTATGGCACTGAAGTCTTCCCGCTTCTGACTGGAGAGTCTTAAATAATGCTGGTTCCTCCACAGATGGAAAATCCCAACGCAGTTCACACACACAAACAGCACTGCATTGGCCACCAACTGAGAGGGATATCAGAGGAGAGGAAAGGAGATTATTGATCCTCAATCATTAGCCTCTTTTATTTCCAGCACAATCAAGGCAAAGAAGCCCAACTGCTATCATAATATATCAATCTGTGACAGAGAGGAGAATGTCTGTTAATAATTGGACATTATTACTTGGATTTTGAGTACATAAGTAATAACATTTATTGATGCCTAACATTGTATATTTGCATGTTTACGTTTACAATTGCAGCCATTGTATATTCACATTCAAATATTTGTTTTCCCCCCAATACTATACTCTGTACAGGTATGAAAAAGAATGGCAGTGATTATAGCCGTATTTACAATATATTGCGAATTCAATGCAGGGCTTGTGCACCTTTATTCTGACCCACTGTTGAGTATGAGGGCAATGGAGGCTTATTGGAGGCACTGCGTTTATACTTTGCACCAGACTTGTCAAACTAAAGGCCCGCAGGCTACATTCCAGCCCACACAACAATTATATCCAGCCCTCGTGACAATATCTAATTTTTGTAATAACTGGCCCACTAGTATTCAGTATTAGTATTCGTCGTCCAGTCACCCTGATAAATATTTGATTCATTCATGATAAATCTTTTCAAAAATGGTGAATAATAAACACATTAGGGAGTCGCTCACACGTATTAGTAAATAGAACGCATGTTTTAATTAACTGGGGAAGTGCATTCACGTCCTCCAGCTGTTCAACATTTGTTACTACTGCTGCGTTAAAATCAAGAAAACATATGCACTTTCTCACATTTAATGTGAAATACACCGTTAGGCTGTTCCTTGACTGCTTTCAACTTTTCCTGTTTTATTGAGACAGAAGACTAAAATGGTTTTATTGATGCCTGTGAATAAAAACTTCTCTTTTCAAATTATTCTGTGAATTATACTGATAGAGAGGAAAACAGAAAAATAGTTATGCTGATCTATTTTGAATCTAATCTGTAATTTGAGAATTTACTATTCTTAAAACCATTGGTTTGTTCAGAATTCTATAAAATGAGTGAATAAAATCAGAATAATCCGTAATTATACCTCAGATTAAAAACGATTTGAGTCCTGTTCGGCCCTCGATGTGGACACCATCTTTAATTTTGGTTCTTCTGCGATTTAATTTGACACCCCTGCGTCACACCGTTAAGCTCACAGAACCATGACTCGCCATTTTAAATTACACAATGGAGTAGTGTTGTTCCATCATTGTTTTGTTCAGTGTAAACACAAAAAGGCATCATAGAGAAGGGTTTCCAGTGTGGCACTGTTGTTTCCTCTCTTTTCGGAAAAGGCCTCTATTTTTATTTTATTTTTCAATTTGTGAGTTTCAAAGATGCTTGTTTATTGATTTTTAGTGCCATTGAACAGCTGAGTTACCACTAACCTAAACTAAATAACCGCACACGTCCCACTAGTGACAGATTTGCTTTTGAAAAATTTCACAAAAAGTCCAACTATTCACCAAAATCGTATTCAAACATGTTTAATCTATACCTGCACAGCCAGGTCCGGTGTCTCTGGGCTTGTGACAGGAACGTAGATGCTGATGATGATGATGTGTGAAACACTGGTCCCAATTCCAAACATGAGGGCCCAGGCTATAGAGAGAGGCAGCACTGTGTAAACACTCAGCGAGAGAAAGAGGAAAAATGCCACCTGAGGAGGTAAAGTGATGTAAAAGAAAAAAAGAAACGTGAAGAAAGCAGAGAAATTTAACTACATTCAAACTCATTATTTCTTTTTCAGGGTGCTTCCATTTCACCTGTTCCCATGTGCTAACAGGTCCTCCAGTGAAGATGAAGACAAAAGCAGTGACATAGAGCGTTCCCCAGACAAAAAGGGCCAGGGCTCCTCCACAGCGCCTCCCAGTGGCCAGCCAGGGGAGGCAGACGAGCAGGATGACGTTCAGACACAGAACCACACACGTCACCGACAGAGCGCCTGCATGGACGTCAATGTTCTGAGCAAAAAATAAACAAAAACCAAATGAGTGCTTTCATGACTGTTTAACATATCAAGTCTCTCCAAGTATAACAAACTAAGTTCAATTAAAAGCAGTAATATCTTTAACCAATAACAGCCTACAATAATACATAAGCAGATGCTAAACTATGTTCAAATGTTCAAAGCATAAATTATTATCACTGACACTGGGGGTGGTCTTTCAAAAATCATCTCAGAAAAGTGTTCCAGGGCGTCCATTTAGTCAATTTTATATTCCCCATAATTTTCCTTAAAGTAGAAATGGATCTGGGTTCTTATGGGTTAAAGATTTCTTTTACCGCTGCAAAGATGATGTGGGAAAATGAACTGCCACTTATTTTAATCTGCTTCTGCCATGAGCAGTTTAACTTTTGTAATGGTACAACATGACATGTGATACTTTTTCCTGTATTTTAAGTAATTAAAATATTTTTGTCAGAATCGAATAATAAATACTTTTACACATCAAGAATATTTGAATATAAATATTATCTAAATCACAATGGAATAAGCAACAAATGCATAACATTCCTCACTCACCATGCAGCCTATGTGAAAAGGTAGGGTTTTATTCCTATTTGGTAAACAGAGGGGAGCAGCATCACGTTGTTTATTGATAAGGCCCCACTACAAAAACTACTGTTAACTTTGCTCTATAGTTAAATATAAACAGTGACAAAAGTGTTACGTCACTGGAAAGTTGCACTTCCTGTGGCAATGAACTTGACAAGTGTAGTTTCAAATACTACACTGCCTTCAAATGGAAAAGCTTAAAAAACACACAAGTTAGATTATTTTGTTTCATTTCAGTTAAAAGGTTGCACTTTTGTACAAGCAAGCAGATCGTATTTTTGTTTAAATTTACACTATTTACACAAGTGGGTGTGACTTATCTGTGTGTTTATTTTATTAAACCATGTATTTATTTCTTGCACACGAGTCTCTCTTCAAAATAATAACACTATTCTATTTCATCTTATTTTCTTAACCACTGCTGTCCCTTTATAAATTTTACTGCTGTAGCACTTGAATTTCTCTGTCAGGATAAATAAAGTTTGTTCTATCCTACTCTATTCTATTCTTTATATTTCTATAATTTAAGGTGGCCAACAGGGGCAAACCCACTGCAAAAATCAATTTGACAACATGCGCATGCTAAAAAATAAGAAAACATCTTCATGTTGACAACACACATGCGCAAATAAAGAAAAACGTCTTCATCAATTTCACAACACACGAGGCAAAAGCCGCAACACAACACATAAAAAAAAACATCTGCAAAAACACAACACAACACATTAAGAAAAACCATCTGCAAAAGCCACAAGACAACGTAAGTGTTCACGAAGGACACTTAAAAGTGATGCGTCCCCGGATGCAATTTTTATTGCTTCATTTAGTGAATAAAACAGATGTAATGCACAAACATTTCATAATAGTTCTGAAGCTGTGGTAGCTTTTCTTAACTTCCAGGTCATGCAGTCATGTCAACATGAATTAACATTTAATCAACGTCGCGAAAATAACAAATAAAGTTGATACTTACCCTAACATGAACTTTACCCAAAGCTACAGTCAACACTGTGTATTGTACTTGCTTAACTCTTAAGATGGTTTCTTTATTTGCTATGCGCATGTGTGTTGTCAACTTCAGAAAGATGTTTCCTTAATTTAAAGCATGCGCATGTTGTAAAATTGATGGTTGCACTAAGTTTGATGTAAAATTGATGTTTGCAGTGCATTTGCCCGGTGGCCAACGTAATCATTTCTATTAATAAATTAGAATAAACAACAAATTCAGCACCTGTTCTTAGGCAAAAGTATTTCATGCCAATGAAAGAATCACCACAGATCCCAACATTGCAATATGAAGTGTTTTAAGTTAAGCTGAAAACAACAGATTGTTATCTTGAGTTGTTTTAAGTCATCATAAAGGACTATGAAACAAAAATAAAAATGTGATGTGTTTGTGTTCCTTTGTGACACAGCTAGTACATTTACTTACTCACAGGAATGAGATGTCATGCACACTGAGTGAAAGAAGAAGAATGCTGTGCTGATCTGGCAGAACAGGTTTAAAGTGTAATCACTGGCTCATATTGGCCAAATGTTTCAAAAAAGTCCTCATCTTGACAAGAACAACAATAATACAGAGGGGACAGATTTTAATTTCTTATTTAACTTAATCCCAGTCACTGTTGTAAACTGAATTGGTTTTGGTTTGGAACTTTGAATATGACAAAATTAGACATTTATTGGCTTTCTTACATTTTTCTTTCTTTGAAAGTTTTATACAGCTACAGCAATTAATCAAAACTTTTATAGGAAAAAGATGATCAAGCATTCAGTGTCAGAAGAGCATTCAGAAGTTAACCACAGTCAAAAACAAAAGTATTTATAATGATATAAGGCAACAAAACCCAGTCAATGAACATGCTGTTTTTGTCTCACCCTTCCCGTAGCTGGAATAAGGATGATGACGACCACACAGATGGCCAAAGACAGCACCAGTCCAGACAGCATAGCTGGTGTCTCCTCCACACAGTTAAGACAAGCCTTGTGGATCACCTGATAGCAGCAACACATCTCTTCTTTCACAGACCACCTGGAGTGGGTGCTTCCAGGGTCCTTGTCTATGTTCTCCTCATCCCACCTCACATCAGCGCTGTCCCTTGGTTGGTCGACTGTAGCCTCAGGATATGAGGGGAAATTGTCCCTTAATGAATTTTCTTCCATTCCATTCTTCTTTCTTCCATTCAAGACTGTTGTGGTAATGCCTCTGTTATTGTCTGGACTACTAGAAGGAGAAAAATTAAAATTTGGTTCAAAGAAGTTGACGTGAGAGATGGGGTTTATCTTTTCAAAGGCGTTTCCATAGATCTCAGGTACAATCTCATCCAAATGGTCAGTTTTCAAACTGGTGCAAGTATTAGAGTGGTGGGATTTTGCAACGCTGGAGTCCGAGTTGATGCAGCTGTTCTCTTGCAAGGAGGTACTCTTGTCAGTTTGTTGCCGATCAGATGAGTCGACCAGGTCATTGTGATCTGTATCCTGCAGAGTCACATCTGTTCCCTTCAACAAAGAATTGGCTTTGAGAGGTTCAGAAGCCTGTTCTGTTTTCACTGCATCCACCACTATGGAAGCCTGGGATTCACTGAGTCCTGATGGCAATATATTATTGTCACTGCTCTGTTTTACACCGGCTATTCTTTGACTAAAGTCGTCAAGCTCCAGGATATTACCTCCAGTGATTGTGTCCTTTCCATCGTTGGAGACAATCATAATGTCCGGCACTAAATACGCCTGTATTGCCTCTTCTCTAGGCCTCCCCTTTTCCTGAAATACTTTTGACTGGCCTGGCATTGTTACCTGAGCAAGTGTGAGAAATCTTTCATTCTATCAACTTCTAACTTTCTTCTTTCTCTTTGCCTGTCTCTCTGAATCCTTGTTTACTTTGTTATCTCTTCTCTGTTAAGTGTTATCTATGATTGTCAGCAAGCAGCGAGATCTAGCATCTGTGTTTCAGTTCGGGTTCAGCACCTCCGTTTGTATACGCTCCAACAGCTGTTGAAATAAATGTTCTCTTGAAGCAGCATTGATCCATTAAGGTCCGAAGGATCAGTGATGAAGATTTTTATACCACAGCAAAATCTCCTCTGATGTGTACTCATCCATACTGGATTGAGTAATTGTTTCACTGCAGAAAAAAAGAAAAGATGAATAATTAATAAACAGATGTAGCAGCAAGCAAAGAATGAACATATATATTCACCGATAAGCATCAATCAGCTTCATTAGCTGGGAGACCGTGCTCGTGACAGAGTGTAATGATAGCAAAAACGTCAAACCTGTGCATGGTTTTAATGCCAGTCTAATGACAGGCATGTTGTCGTCATTTATCCATTCCATTGAGCAAAAAACCTGTTCTTCTAGCTACAAGCTTTTACCCAGTGACACACACTCATGCACACACATAAACACTGCTAAGGTGTGTACTGGAATGTCATACCATGGATCCACCCGATTTATAATTTAAAACATTTTGTCCACTTGCCAACTACACCTAATGTTTCACTCTGGTCTGCCATTTATGTTCTGCATCTTCTTCTGTCAAATCAATAGTGAAGAAAATATATGAACCCTCCTCTATCTGCTCAAATGCAAAAAAATGAATTCCAAGATAAAAAATCTCTCTTTAATTTTTTTCCACTAATACATATACTCATATATTTTTAATATGTCGTATCAATATGTCATGGATGGATCAAACAGTAAATCTGATAAATCTGTTCACCTTGATCAACCTTATGTGGTTCAATGTCACATCAAATGACAACAGTCTGACGACACAGAATGGTCAAGGCAGTAAATCCAATGTTCTTATTTGTGTTAACTGTAGATCTATTGATGTCCCTTACTTGTCTCTTGTGGTTTATTCGTTTTTGCTTCTCTATGAAGCAGAAATCAAAACGAAGAGGGATTTTCCATACCTATCTCAGACCATGGTCAGAGCATTTTTATTCCTATTACTGAATATTATTTAAATGTAAAGTTTTTTCTGTGTTACAAGTAAAGGTCAAGTTAGTGACAGTGAATGTTAGATTTGGTTCACCTTTAGCTGAGTTTAAACTTGTGTTTTAGTGAGATTTATTTTATGAAATAATCAATTGTCCTATTTATATTTCAGTAAAAACTGAGTCCATGTGAGGTCCACAAAATCTTTTCAACCGACGTTTTGCTAAATATTATCATCTTAGAAGAAAGATTTAGAGTACAAATTCTAAAATTTGCAAGCTTTCAACCATCAAATCTTCATTTTTTGAAATTGAAAAAGTCCAATTGTTTAATCAAATGCTTGCTTCAACTTTAGCTGTTATATTGAATTTTCTGTATTGTGTATGATCCAGTTTCTTAGTCAGTTGTGGACAGCAAATAACTCAAGTACTGTATATGACTACAAATTTGAGCTACTTTTCCTTTACTTAATAATTATGTCTCATACTACTTTATACTTGTACTCCCCTAGATCTTGTACTTACTACTCCACTACCTTAGTCTGAAAGCTGAAGCTAGTAGTTATTATTATAAATTTCCTGTCAGGATCTCCAAATACCTTGATTTTGAATAAGATTTTTGTCACAGACAATTACACAGTAGTGCAACATGGTGAAATTTGTTCTCTGCATTTGGGCCACCCCCGAGGAGCAATGGGCAGCCCTGTACGGTGCCCAGGGAGCAAATTTGAGTTTGGTATCTTGTTCAAGGATACTTTAACACGCATACAGTAGGGTCCTGAAATTGAACCGCCAAATCTCTGATAAGTGGAGGACAACTCTACTACAACTCTACTTTCTGAGCCTCAGTTGCCTGCAACTGAATGTTTGTGATAAACGTAAGAATAAAGCGTTTCTGTATGGGTTGAGAAAATTCTGACTCTTCTTATTCTATACAAACTTTTTAAAAATCGTCCTGAATTATTTGGAAAATGTCACAAAGCTGTAAATAGGCTGAATTGATGAAAAGTTGGCTTTTCAGAGATACACGATTAACACTGCTATGGTATTAACATCAATTTGGACGGAATATAAATCACCAAAATAAAAGTCAAGAGAAAGTCTGAGAGAGACCATTTGACAACACACTTACCACTTTTACTTTGATAATATAACAGTGGTGTAAGTAATCTATTACAACTAAAGGTCCTTTATTTTCAAAACCTTAAGTGAAAGTATGTAAGTGTCATTAACAAAATATTTTTGGGAGTAATTTTACTGCTGCAATAAAGGCATGTGATGCATTTTACGGCTGTAGATGTCAAAGGTTAAAGTCATGTTCACCATCTATATGCTGTTTGGTGATTAAGTCTATTACATCATCATCATGCTACTGTCAGAAGCACAAATCTCAAGAAAGAGGACTTTTCATAAAAGCAGACTCTTTTCCGTTCTGTGACATTAATCCGATAATCCGAATGGATTTTAATTTTGGTTTATTTTTTAATATCTTAAGAAGTATCAGAGCTTAGAACCCCTAAAAAGAATTTTAATTCCACAGTTTATCACAAACTTTTGAAATAAACACATCTGGAGCTACAAATACAAACAAGTACCTCATATTTTTACTTAAGTATAGTACTTAAAACTTTAATTGAATGTACTTAGTTACGGTCCACCACTTAGGTCATTTGCAGATAAAACAGTCCTATTTTTTTCTTAAGTTATTTTTCGGTGGAGGACTTTAACTTGTAGCAATTCCATAGAGTGCTATAAGGACTTTCATTGGAATAAAGGATCCGAATACCTTGTCCACTACTGTTATTATTGATTACAATGTGTTTATCATGCACAATATATGTCCCAATTCAAATTGGACAAAGAGAAAAGAAATGAATCTCTCCAACCAGTCACACAGTTAAATCAAAACATAGCAGTCGTTTACTGCACCATTGCATTCCCGAATAAAAGGGGAATTAACCCACGTGATGTTATCACCACAGGTGAAAAATTAATATTCAGTAATTTAAAACCCAAGCTGACTGAAACTTGACTGATGTATCTTGACTGCGGGTATAATGACCGAAGCCATCGTAAAATTAAAAAAAATTACTTAACATTCATCTCTCATCGAAAAAAAGACCTTTACAGGTCAGAAATGATTTGAGAAAACAACACTTAAAACATGCTTCATCATTGTGTATTTCCTACGCTAAAACACATCTGAACTTCCAGCTTAGTATTTCTCTTAATATATTAACTTCATATTTTCAGCAATTAACTAAACATTAGTAAGGGTTCCATGGACCTGAATAAACAGATATTTATATATTTTATGCTATAAATATTGAATTTTGAGTGGAAAAATGGACAAAAAAGTGCTGGGTTAAGCCGAACATTCAGAGCATACTAGCTAATGTTTATAAGTGTCATTTTCTTACCTCATTGTTTTCTAAACGTCTCCCGCGTCGTTCATTTTAACGATTGACAGCTCATAAAAAAATTTCAAGTGTTCAAGTGAGACAAAATGTCCGGTTAAAATAGTCTTTCCTTCTCAAAAATGCAGTCGTGAAACATTATTCGTCTGTCTCTACGCACGAGACACTGAATGAGGAGGTGAAGTTGGAGCGCGACACAGGTGTATGACGGTGGTGCGCGCATACTAGGCGCGAGCGCTCTGGTCCAGCTATGTAAATAATCACGGATGAAGACGACCGACAGGTCAAAGGTCCGACTGCAGCAACGGTGGATGAGATTTACTTAGGTAAAAGTACTCTGTCTGTTGCTGCGTTGAAAAAGCTTATTAAGGGAAAGTATGTTCGTATGTAGATTAAATTACATTAAAGGTAAAAGTACTAGATGAGTAACAGTTATCTTAAAGCATTGGATAAAATATCTCACTGTAACTATTATTGCCATGATAATAGTCTGGTAGTGGTAGCCAAAATTTGTCTGGTAGTGTATGGACAGAAAAGCTGAAAAAAAGCCATATCTTCTGATGTTGAACATGGAAAAAAGTCTTGGCTCCCCACATTTATCCTAATCCACTCTGACATTTAATATCTCATATTACCACCACCACCACTGCATTTCATTATAATACGCCATGCACTTTTTGGGGGATTGTACTGAGACGCAATCAAACACAGAGAATAAATCAAATAATGTCCTCATCAGAGGTAACAAAAAATATTTCCAATAGGAAAATATGTCTTACATTATATAATCGCGTGCCACCTCTACCACACGGCAAGTTTCCCCATTGAGACATTTAATAAGCTAAAACAAAGAAGCATCACTATAAAAGCGAAGCACATGCATCCACGTGCAAACCGTCCACTCTGTGTAGTTTCATTAACTGAAGCTACTCTGTTTCTCTCTCCTCGATTTTTCCTCTGTCCTATTTGTCTTTTCAAATCAAACCTGTTTATTGGTGTAGTAATATTTCCCTATATTGGCAAACAACCAATTTTACAACATCAGCAAACACACACAGTCACACAGTTGTAAAGATGGCTCAGGTGCAGGTCCAGATAGAAGCCGTATATAGCCTTAATGAAGATGTATTGTTTTATTGCTAGACTGATGCCGAGAAAGCTGAGATTCATCTAGAAAAGTGAATCACTCATGCCCTGAAACTGCCCTGGAGGATTTAGTCCACTTGCTCAATCACTGTGTAAAATGCGATAATGGTATGAAATCTTTTTTTAAAAGAAATAGTACATTTCAAATAACCTGTGTTTACACTGGACACATTGCCTTTTTAAAGTTTTGTTTTCTACTTGATTATATCACTGAAAAAGCTGGGGTTGCAGATCCTTCAACGTGTATAACTCAAAAACAATTTCTCAGATCAGTTTCAAATTGTATACCCCATTAGACCTGAGTGCGAGGAAGATTAGGATTGATTTTGGGATTGGGCTGTTATACATTCTGACACTAGAGGGAGTTTTAACTAACAAAAGTTTTTGGCCATAATTACTCAACCGTTGGTTCAATTTAGTCCAAATGTGGTGCGTATGAATTGACTGGAAGAGAGCTGTATTGTATGTTTCATATTTTACTTTCACAGGTCATATTTTAGTCGGTAGGGGCGCTTCTTTAATGAAAAATACAGTTTTAATTTGAGGAGTTCAATCAGGGGAATTGCTTGCACAACACAGGAGATTGGCAGCTTTTAGGTGATATATTGTGATTGGACGACAGTTTGGGCTTATTTATATTATGCTCTACCAACAAATTTCCTGGAGCAATGAGCCAAAGCCATCAAGAAGATGGGCATTGAGTTTACTTTACAAATTAGATGAATTATTAGGTGCATTATTCAACATTTGAGTGGCACAGTGGATCTGTCGTTGGGGCCTCTCTGGTGCAGGGTTTGCATGTTGTCTTTGTGTTTGCATGGGTTCCCTGCAGGTACCCCTGCCTCCTCCCACAGTCGAAAAGGCCTGTTGGTGAATATCAGTGTTGATGGTTGTCTGTCTGCGATGAGCTGATGACTTGACTCAGAAGTTTCGAGGAATTTATGAGTCCATATAATGGTGGTGGTGGCTAAGGACTCTGCTGACACTGATGAACGCTAAAGTTGATGCAGTGCATGCAATGGAAGGAAGCCGTGGAAAGTTACCTGAATTGAAGCAAACTCTGCAAGCTCGTCTTATCTGTCTTTAGATGTTCTTATACTCATCCAAACGCCTTCTTGATCCCATATATTGATGCATTGTGACAAATGATGTGGAGGATGAGGATGAATAGTTGAAATATTTTAGGTTTTTTGTAATAATAATAATAATAAGTAAATGCATACCTCTGTATCTTCGTGCCGCTGCTTTCCTTGGCCAGGTGCTTATGAAAAATATATTTTCTATTTTCTATCTCTTTTCCCAGTAGAAATAAAGAATACATTTAATTAAATCTAATTAAGGATAAAGAACTCTGATGTTTGGTAGACTTTTCATAACTTGCCATCACTCCTCCATTATTGTTTGGTATGTTAAAGAAGTGTGAGAGAAAGAGACCAGGCCGGCGGCTTACGCCCACTGCCGCTCAATTTATTTTTTAATTCTCATTCCTCCTCTGTTGGATGGAATCAAACACCATTAGACATGGGTCTGGATTTTATTGACTGGGCCTTTGAGCCTACTGTGAAAGTTATTTCTGTCTAAGTCAGTGTGTTCCCTAAATAGATATGTCTCTTTTCACTGTTGTTTGCAACTCACCAAACAGGTTTATTTTGCTGCTATTTTCAAGAAGAGGTGCCTTAATTGTCTTCTGTGAAGTACAAAAAAAGAAACAAGCCTTCCTGTGTAAAGGCTTTATTTACGGGAGTTTAAATATATGCATCATATAATAATTTCTTATAATAGCGAAACAGAAAAGGCACAATAGTTAGAGGAAGTCATACAGTTGCTTTTGTATTCTCTTCCTCCTTTTTTCTCAACAGTTTGCAAGGAAACTTACGTGAGAAAAAAAATCCTCACCTAACTATTTGTAGTGTCATCATACTTTCTTTTTCATTTCTTGATCGGTTTTATTCTCATTTTTTTCGAATGGCAAAAATACACATTGCAAATGTGTGTCAAAGTCAGAACGTGGCCTTGGCTAACTTAGTTTCTGCTAAGGGCCGGCCCCATCTGACCTCAAAGAGGCCAGCAAAAACCATTGAAATATCCCACAAGAGAGCTTCTTTACTCTGAGTAGATCTGCTGCTCCTTTAAGTAGAAAGGAACCAGCTAAGGTTGTTTGGCATAGGATGTCTCCTGTGTGCTTACCATTGCAGGGTTTCCAGGCGTGGAGACCCAGAACTGGCTGGAGGGATCTCATGTCTCATTTGGCCTGGAACCCCGTACAGATACACGAGGAAGAGCCGGGGAATGTTGGTGGGGAGAGGGTCATCTGGAATATTTGACACAATACTGAAGAACCTTGGGTTGGTTAGCCTCTCGGTCATTGTACGGCTGTTTATTTGCTGATTCGTAAAGTTTCAACCCTTAACAATCTGTCTGAGGTGGCAACTTCTGTTTGTATGAAGGAGGAAACGTCGTGAAAGCAGGTTCCGTCTGAACACCAGTAGAGGAATACAGCGAGGTATATTTACTACTTCATACTCTTAGTGCTTTTACTTTATTTCTACTTTCCATTTCTTCACTTCATTTGAAAGATAAATCAAACAGTTTTTTTCTGTCATCGCAGTTCTCAAAACGAAAAAAGATTATGCAAAAGATTTTTGAATACTAATCCTACAAAGTTTATAGGAAACTAAAATAAAATGCATTATTGTAGACTAAACTGCTAAAAAGGCAATTGATTAATGAGTTAGGCAACTCATTAAATTATTTTGGATTTGATTTATTTATAGTTATTCTTTATATAATGGCGTCTCAATGTGAACCATTCCTTTGAGCACATTTTTGCAGTACTAAAACAATCAAATAGAAGCTAACCTCAAGTAACAACAAAAGTAAAATTCAGCTTTCACATCAATGCATGAGTCATAATAGTCTAATAATATAACATTTACAGGAGCCGCTCACTGCTACCTCAGGGTTGGGTTAAATGCAGAGATAAATGTCACGACGTTGTACTTTATATGTATATACTGTTTGACACGTGATAGATAAAGGATAGATTTTTATTATTATTATCAATATTTACAAGCAGGATTTTTAATATGCTTTATATCTGTTTTATTCACTAAATGAAGCGATTAAAAAGGGCGTCCGAGGATGCATCACTTTTGAGAGTCCTTCCTGCAATCAACAATAAAGAAAAAAGAATAATAGTATTTATTAGAAAAATAATATATTTAAATATATTTTACTCCTTAAGGTCATCCTAGTATTCACATTACACGTGGCATGGGAAAAGTTGTGCTGATGTCTAATTTGGGATGCATCTGGATGCAAAAAAATAGGCATCACAATTTCAAGAGAGAGAGAGTCTTCGCTCTGCCTTAAAACAGTGAAGTTAGACATCTGGTGGTCATGGAGGGAATTACAGCACAGGACCTGGAAGGACTACAACACAAGAACTAAATATTTATCAATTAAAAAAACAAAGTTGTGGTTTTGTGTGTAGACAGAACTAAATACAAAGAACCAAATATTGTAAATCATTTTATATGATCTCAGAAGTTCAGTGATCTACTGACAGTAATGACACTCCCATGGTAGCTGTAACAGCTTTTATTTATAGTCAAAAACAAAAATGCATGTTGACACGTAAGTAGAATAAATTGCAGACTTCACATTTCCAACACTGATCGTTAACATAATATAATATGTTAAAGATCAGAGTTAATAATATATTATAAGTTTACAAAAAACTTAAAAGTAATGAGTTATACAATAATCTGTTGTGACATAAATGACACCCCCCACCACAGCTAGTGGTGCTAAAATAATCTAAATCTTAGATTTATTTTCCTATAAATTATTGTCTAGAATAAAAAGCTATACAAAAGCGAAGCAGATTACAAAAATAAGGAAAGAAATTATAAAAGAAAAATCTATTTTTGTTAAGTTACACTTAATGGCAAAAATATTCTCAACTTTGGAAAACAGATGAAAAAGATTAACACAAGATATTAAAATGAATACATAATAATAATAATAATAATGAAATTAATAAAAAATAATGATACAAAATACAAATAATGCAAAATGCATTATGTGCACTTTGCTTTTATAAGATGCGTTACAGTCCAAGCTCTAGAACAGCCCAAATGTGTTTGATACATGTCCCTACACTTGAAAATAGTCATCAGTCACGTAAAATAGAAGTAATGGCTATGCTAGAAGTTCATTGATGTTTTAACATGTTCACATGCCAATGTATGTGTTGTTATTTGAGAAAGTTAGCCTTTGTTGATTTGCATTTGAAACACAAACTACAGCTGAAACTGATGGTAATATTGCTTCCTGAATTTTGCTGTAAATGTGTTTGAAAGAAAGTGACTTTACAATTATACACCACTTTTTAAACATTCCATATTGATTGTTTAAAAACCAATATGGAACTTCTACCAACATACAGAGGGGGTAGAAGATAGGAGCCTCTACCAGAAAGTCTCCTACAAGTAAATAAAATGTAATGATGCATGTTTAGACTAGAAATGCTGTTTGTTTAAAAATTTCTTCTTATAATAAATCACAAATGCCAGCGATTCCCTACTCAGCATAATCTGTTGCTCAGCTGAATCAATTTCACATTTCTGTGATATTTTCACTGTGTGGACAAAGTATGGACAGAACAGTGGATTAGGGGATTAACCAAATATAATAAACTCTAGTATAAACTCTAACCTTTCACAAAACACCTTGAAATTCATTTACTAAAGAGATCATCGGAGATAATGTTCGATATTCAAATGCAGTACGTGCAGATTAATTGAACTGTCAACGAAAAGGTGGACTTTTTGTCTTGCTAAAGCAGATCAGTTATTAGCTTCCTCTTCTTCTCTCGGCTGCTCTCTTTAGGGGTTCCCAGGGCGGATCATTTGTTTCCATCTTGCCATGTCCTCTGCATCTTCCTCCTGTCACACCAACCAACTGCATATCCTCTACCACCACATCCAGAAACTTCCTCTTTGGTCTTTCCCTTTTTCTCCTTCCTCAGGATGAAGCCCCATCTCCAGCATCATTCTATCAAGAGAGGCACTATCCCTCCCGGTCTCTGTTACGTTGTCTCCAAGACATCTAACCAGGAATGATCCTCTGATGTGTTCGTTTCTAATCCTGTCCATTCTCGTCACTCAAAGAAAATCTTAACATCTTCAACTACAGCTTTGCTTCCTGTATTTTGTCCAGAGCCCTAGACTCCGTGCCATGCAGAAGGGCAGGCCTCACTACCGTCTTGTAAACCTTTGCCTTCACTCTTAATACGACTCTTCTGATAACTTGTGATACTTTTCTCCACCCACTCCACCCTGCCGGCACTAGCTTCTTCAACTCTTTTCCACTCCCCGTTGCTTGGAACAGTTTACCCCAGTTACTTAAACCCCTGCACCTTCTTCACCTCTACTCCTTACATCCTCACCATTCCACCAGCCTCCCTTTCATTCACACACATGTATTCTATCTTGCTACAACTGAGCTTCATTCCTCTTCTCTCCAGTAAATACCTCCACCTCTCTAGGTTACCTTCCACCTGCTCCCTGCCCTCACTGCAGATCACAATGTCATCCTGCAAACATCATAGTCCATGGAGACTCCTGCCTGACCTCATCTGTCAGCCTGTCCATCGCCATAAAACAAAACAACAAACAAGAACGGGCTTAGGGATGATCCTTGGTGCAGTCCAACCTCTGAGTTAATCCCATCGGTGTCTCCTACTGCAAACCTCACCCATGTCAGGCTGCTTTCATACACATCCTGTACTACTGTAACATACTTCTCGGTCACTCCATACTTCCGGACCACAATCCCTCCCTTGGCACTCTGTCGTACATTTTCTCTAAATCCACAAAGACACAATACAACTCCTTCTGGCCTTCTCTGTACTTCTCCATCAGCATTCTCAAAGCAAAGATTGCATCTGCAGTGCTCCTTCTTGGCATGAATCTATAGTGCTGCTCACAAATTGTCACAACTTTTCTTAACCTAGCTTCATCT
This sequence comes from Lophius piscatorius, assembly GCA_009660295.1. Lineage (NCBI taxonomy): Eukaryota > Metazoa > Chordata > Actinopteri > Lophiiformes > Lophiidae > Lophius > Lophius piscatorius. Next base: position 147,171 of record VRLP01000056.1, on the reverse strand, counting down.
ACTTTTTCCCAGATCTTCATCGTGTGTGGTTTTATAGCCCCTGTAGTTGCTACGGCTCTACCCTTGTTCTTGAAAATCGGCACTAGTACGGATCAGTTATTTGCTTGTAATTCTTAAAGTGGGAAATTAAATTAAAAACATTAAACAAGGCCAACATTCAGCACTGGAAAAGTCTGAATTGAGTCAGGTAAATCTCCAGTAATAGGAGTTCAGTCCTCCTCCAACTCCAGAATCAGATCAGACAGAACGTTGACGTCGGTCTCTGCTGGGTGGCACTGCAGCACCAGCGCCACCATGTTGTCCTGACTGGCAAAAACATTGCAGAGCTGCTTTCTTAGGCTGGCCGTTTCCTCTGGACTCCGGTCAGCTCCATATTGCTTGTGCTGTTTTCTCATATCACAATCTTTTCCACTCCATTTTCCTCTGCTCCCTCTGTGCCTGGCATCCTGAGCCGGTGTTCGTTCGCGCAAGTGCAGGACTTCATTTTGGGAGCGTAGCGTCTTGAATGAAGGGAAAGTGGTGGATGAGGGGTTTACTGGGGGAGGAGTCCTAAGAGGAAACACAGATAGTGTTCTTACAGTAATTGTCATGTGTCGTTCTATCGGTATGAGTGAGTGGCTGTTACCTGTGCTCTAAGCGAAGGAAGTCATCCAGGTGAGGTCCCCCTCGACCAAGGGGGTCGTCCGGCACCATGAAGTGATCCCCAACAAACGTATACTGAAGAAGTCTGGGGAGGAAACATGCAGCCACTATTATTAGGTAACTATCCCTTTAAGAAGTTCAGGAACAGTCCCCTGAAGATGACCTTCAGGTGAGGCTTCCAGGTGGACTTGTCCCTGAAGGGTTCATCATTGCTACTTAGCCAAGGATAGGGGACCCAGCAGCTGCATTTTTCGTAGGCTTGATGATTAGCAGGTTTTGGGCTAGTAGCACGGTGGCAAACAGGGGAAAAAGCACTGCAATCCTCAATTTGACATCACGCGCATGCTACAAATAAAGAAAACATCTTCATCAATTTCACAACACTTTTAGCCGTGGTAGCTTCGCTTAACTTCCAGGTCATGCAGTCATGTGATAAAGAATAAAACTTTGATCGATGTCGCGAAAACAACAAACAAACTTAATAATGGCCCTTACATGCGCAGTACCTAAAGTTACAGTAAACAAGGTGTATTATACTTGCTGAAAAAAGCTCTTAACCAACATCGAGCATACTGACTTGTTACCACTGACTACTTGTCGCCATGTCAACGTTTAGACAACGGTCAGAATGTCACATAAAAAAGCTATTAAAATTTCTGGTCCTGGCATGCGCATGTTGTCATATTGATGGTTGCAGTGCTTTTGCCCCTGCCTTCCACTATATAGTAGCCTTGTTCTCACTTTCTTTTTCGTATCTGATGGATGTCGACGGAAGATGACAACGTCATCACGTCGAAAGGACGCTAATTTAGTGGTTCACAATGAGGTCGCATTGAAAAAATCCAACCTGTGTCTGATTTAGGACGATATATGAAAATGGCCCAGAAAGATCGGATTCCATGTGGTTTGTGCTGTTCAAACGACCATGAAGAAGTCACATGTGAGCAAAAAAAATCAGAGCTGGACCATATTTTTCTTGCCATGAACGCATTTGTTTTGTGAGATAGGATCCAGGCCAGGGCAGACAAAAACATGATGTGCAATTCAGGTGCCATATATGAGTCACAGTAGTTTAGATGGAATTAAGTGATATTTTCCAAGTTGTAAAATGATAAAACAAAACTATGATTTATCTTTAAAGACAAATGAATGTTTGAACAGAAGATGAGCTGTTGGAAGATTCATTGACTCTGCATGCTTGGGCATGGGGTGAAGAGTTGAACCTGTCACACTTTGGGGAGTGTGCAGATTGGTTATCTTTGGTCAGGACGTCAGGAGAATTCATGGCAGGCACTCTCTCTGGTACCAATAGGACTATCTACTTTGATAATAAGTCATGAAGATTCCAGACTAATTGAAATCAGATGGAGTCACTATACTTGAACTGTGTGAATTTGTCTTACAACTTGCTTTGACACACTATGGATTCAGGCTATGGAAGCTCTAACGATTGACCTGTTTGGCATCTCCCTGTACCTCTTTTTGATGATGTCCTTCCATACAGGAGACTCATCCAAAAGGTCTCTCAGGTTGTCATTGGTTACAATCACTCCATTGGTCTTCTGTGAAAGCTGCAGCATGAATCTGTGCAAAGAGGTGAAAAGAGATTAACAATTCCAAAGCAACTAAAGTGTCCAAGAGTAATAGTCTTATATCATTATGACTGAACAAAAGCAACACATTTACCAAAACAAATTTCCGTACAACAGAAAACTCTAATTGATTCTGATTCTGTGGATATAGTTTGTTAAAAGTGGGAAAGAAACAAAAAAGAGTGTCCTCATATATACCAGTAATATCAGAGTATTAGAAGTTTATTAGTTGTCTCTCACCGCTCTCTCCATCTCTCTTGCCTTTATCTCTCTGTGTGTTCCTCTCCACTCTCTTCTCTTCTACAAATACTTTGATCAGCTTCCCCCAAGGAACGCCATCAAGTAGAGGAACTTGCAGCAACCTCTTTAAGTAGTGCATCTTTAATTGTTTCTCCTGATGATGTTCAGTCAGGTGTTTCCCAAATCAATCAAGAACAGTTTCAGCTCAACATTTTTCCCAATTCAGCGCAAAAGGCTCCTTCTGGTGATAACTGCAGTCTCAAAATTATTTCACATCCCTCATGAGGACACACGTTTGCAGGTCAGATGTCATTAAACCCAGAGTCAACCTTTATAGACTTAATTTAGCTGTTGAGTACCAAAGTTTTCTCTGTTAAGGCATGAATTTACATCAGGGCTACATGCCCAAACTCCAGGATGTTCACCTCTTCACATCAGTCATAAGCCGCTCCAGTAGCTCAGAACCATGTAGATCAGATCTACAGGTATGGGATGCTGTTCCGAGGAGCAGTGCAATCAAAATGAAACATTTCTGGCTTATTGATCAGTGGTATGTCTGCTGGAAGAAGAATAAAGCATGTGCTAAAAAGAAGACCCTACCTGATCTGAAAGATGGCGCATTTTGATGATGCTCTGGGGCTGCTCTGATTATGTGTGAAGAATAAGCTGAATCTTCGCAGGTTTCACAAGTGGTTTCAGAAGGAGTCTTAGAGCATTGTTGAGTGGAATCTAGAGTTGAATCTCAAAGAAAATCTGTCCTGTGATTTGAAGAAGGCTGTTGTAGCACATAAATTCAAGCATAATACCGGAATGGAGGCCATTGCCCACGACAAATGAGCTAAGTTTCCAGAGTAAAGCTGCAAGGAGGTGGTGTCTGGCAATAAAGCATTTCTGCAGCTGTAGTAAACGGGTCCCTGCAGAGACCTAGAGACACTCCTTTCAAAAGTTTTTAATCATTTAGAGACTTAAGTTGTTAGTAAAAGTAGCATGTGTTATGTTAGGAAAGACAACATGAGCTATCGAAACTGCTCTTGTGTGATTTATTTTTTGCAATTAGCTGATAAATAGAATATTTTGCAAATACATCTAATATGAAACAGAAGTTAAATAAATTTGCCCTTGATACTCAATTCTCTAGCTCCTCCATTGTGGATGATGAGACAGAGAGGTAAGCCTTTATCTGCCTACCTATCGTCGTACGACATGATCCTCTTGCCCTGGACCTCTCTGGAGGGGGTGTAGGAGACCAAGCCCAACTTCTGGAGCTGCCCCAGATAGTGCTGTTCTGAAAGGCAGGAACAAACAAAACTCTGTTAAGTCAGCCATAATAAAAGGAAAAGCAAACACCCACACTCATGTTTGACAAATTTTGATTTGTTTTACCATTCCATTTGACAGACTATCAAATGGAAACAAGGAGGAATTTGACATTTTTAAAATAGAATAAACTAAACTAGTTAGTACAATAATGAAAATAATTATGAAGTGATATGAATAATGACAATAATCATTATTGTACTCTTATTTCAGGTAAGAGAATATGAAGCTGGCCAGGGGCTGTTACCTTTAGCCTTCGAGTCGCTCTTCTGCCTCCACTGTGGCAGGAGGGCGCAGATGTTGCGATGACCTCGGTCCCAGAAGTGCTGGACTGCAAGAGCGATTCCTCGACAGGAGAAGAAATGACCCAAGCCATGACTGTTGAGTACACAGAAGAGTATATGCACTGCAGAGTTTTATACCTATCTTGATAATATACAATACTGTAGATTTATTCTTCCATCCACTCATTGAGCTATCTATACATCTGCCATCCATCCATCTGTACATCCAACCACATGCCTGTCCATCCATCAATCAATTGATCTGTCCATCAATTCATCCATTCATTGGTTCATCCATAAATCTATCCGTCCATCCATCCATCCGTCCATCCATCCATCAGTCCAATTATCCATCCATCCATCCATTTATCAGTTCATCCATCAATCCATCCACCTGCCATCGATTAATTTATGCATCAATCAAAATGTCCATCCATCCATCCATTTTCCTCCATCTATCCAGAATCTAGTCCAAATGGCAGCAAGACAAGAAGGACACTCCAGATGTCTCTCTCACCAGCAACACTTTCCAGCTCATCATGGAGAAGCCCGAGGAGATCTTAGACTTGGTGTGGTATATAATCCTACCATTGGATTTCGGGTGGACCTTAAAACTCCCCCCACTTGTTCATTGTCAAAAAAGTCAATCTATACTCCCAACAGCAAGTTTTTGGTCTACCCTGAGGTCTCCTACCAGAAAAGTCAATCTGTGCTCTGGTCCTTTTTTATGGCCATGTGTTGGTCATGATTGAAAGAATGAGAACATGGATACAATCTGTTTAAATTAGCATAAAATCGCTTTTTAGAGATAGGGAAAGGGTCTCAGTCATCCGAGGGAGTTCAATGTTGACCTGGGTCAAATAAAGTCAATTGAGATGGTTCAGTTTTCAGGTAGGGATGCCTGAACCATCATACGAGTGCCTTGCTTTTGAAGATTTCCGGGCTCGTAGAACTGGGAGAAGAATCGAAGGTAGACCCAGAACTCGCTGGAGGGATTATATATATCACTGAGCCTGAAAATGACTCATGACTCCCTAGAATGAGCTGAAAAGTGTTGCTAGGGAGAGGGAAATCTGAAATACCTTGCTTAACCTGCTGCCATTGGAACCAGAACATGGCCAAGCAGATAAAATTGATGGTTGGATATGTCACCAATGTTGCCCTGACCATGATCAAGTAAACTGAATTTGATTGAAAATTAACTCTACTTCTATGACATCATCAACATTCGGGAGCATCTGACTGAATCTTAATATCCACAAGTGCATGCTGGTGCAAGACTGAGCGGCTGAATGAGAAGTTGAATGACAGGGCTTAAAACTACATAATGTAAAGAAAATACCCTTTAATGCTTAAATAACCTTAAAGTTTGCATATTTGTGTTTAACCATGAGGTTAAATATTAATTCTGGCCTACAAGATCAAGCAATGTTTTAACAAAGTCATTGTTTCACAATGAAAACATTTTTAATCTACTATGAAATCTTTTTGTGTGGATTCTCATTCAACCAGGTCACGGTATTTGTTGAAGGTTGAATTTCTTGGATTATAAACAAGAAGCCTCATAACTTCGGATTCAACCTTTAACGACTAAAATGTCTTCATCCCAATCAAATTCTCCAGAAGTAGCTTGTGAACTATTGCGAACAAGATGATATGTCACTTGGAACTAATGTTTTAGACTTTTGCACAGAAAAATTCATACTAGAGAATTTAAAACTTTTTAAGACACTGTTGGAACCCTGACTTGTTAGAGCATAACGATGTGGTGGGAATGGTTTGAAAGTACACTTTCAATGGCATATATTATAGCATATAATACCATTTAGGTGACGCAATGATGATGTTTATTTTATAAAATTTAACTCATGGAACTAAGATGAACATAAAATAGGGGAGAAAAACTGTGGAGTAAGTATATTAGCAAATTAAAACATTGCATTTAACTTCCTCTACTAGCAAATGGCAAATACACAACCTGTACTTCCATCTCATGAAGAGTCTAATTAAACGTATCAATTCAAATATAAGATGTTAACATTACAGACTGTTTACAACACAATTTCTTCACCTCATGGCCACATTGCTCCCGTCAATGATGACCGTTCTCAACTTTGGGTCTCCGGGCTCGTCAGTTAGCTTAAGATGAAAAGGTATCTGCAGGCCTTCAAGGAATCGCTGCTCCCCCGTCACAGCCACTGAAGAGGCGGCCACGAACCCCTGTCTTTCCCCTGCTCTGGAGGGAGAGGAGTCTTTTGAGAGGGTGGAGGGCTGAGGGGCTTGGAATGACCTTTTTAAGGAGTTAGAGGACTGGGGCTCAAGATTTAAGACATTGTCCTGGTTTGAATCATTTTGCTTAAAGGTTGGCTGGTAGCTGATTTGACTGCATTGTTTATCGGATTGGATATTGGTGTGAGGAAGAACTGAGGATGAAGAGTAAGTAGGCAGAGGTGGCCCTTTGACTTCAGGAACGCAGTTTCTTTGTTGTGTTTGTGCCTTGGGAGGCTGATGGTGCTTTGGCTGTGGCTTGTATGGATTTGTGGTCGCCTGCTGGGGTTTATTAATCCAAGTAAACACATCTGGCTCTGAAACAGGTACAGTTAGTCTTGGCAATACTACCCATCCTTTATCGTCTGTTTTCCTCCTTTCTGCAGCTATGAGAAGATCAATTTCTCCTCTGGTTTCTCCCTCTGCTGGCCCAACCGTGGCTCCTCCTCCTTTCAGCAGAACATCCTCCATCTCTCTCGGTTCCTCCAGAAGGGCACCCCCCTCATTGCTTCCATCTCTCTGCAGCTCTAGGAGCAGCTGGTGAGTGGATCCATCGGGTAACATGTTGTAGACTTTGGCTACCTTCTGCTCCATGTACCCACAGCTGGCTGCAGCTTTCTTCAACACTCCCAAAACAAAGTCTTCTTCTTGTCCTTTCTCCTTTTTCTCAGCACTACCCTCTCCCTTAAGTTGTCTTGAGCACCCGTGAACTAGATGCCTCTCCTCCTCACAAACGTCTACCATATCACCATCGTTATTTATCAACATATCTCCTCCTGCTGCTATTCCTTCATTGTCTTTATGCACTGTCTCACAATGTTGATTCATCTCTCTGTCTTCATCTTTCTGGTCATGGTCATGATCAACTGATTGCTCCTGGTCAGTGTGATCCTGCTCCTGTTGAACTAAGTCCAGTAATTGTGAGGCCTCTTTGGGTCCTGTTCGAGCAAGGACCCGTTTCACAACGTCCTCTGTGTACCCCATGGCGGTGAAGAACTTCAAAAGAAGGACAAACTGCAGCTCCTGATCTCCCTCCCCATCTCCCTCTGCCAGTTCGGTTCCTATGGTTACAACTTGCTCCAGCTGCTCCTCTTCTTCAACCTCTTGTGGAAAATGTATGAGTCTTTCCTCAGATGTGGTTACAGACTGGGATAAGGAGTCTTTGGTTGCAGAGTCCTTACTTGAACTTGCGCCCATCCTGTCCACCCAGTGATGAGAAGTGCTGTCCCATCTACCCTCCTGCATCAGTGCCAGGCTTGAGTTTGAGTCAAACCCTGACTCTTTCACCAAATCCAAAAGGATTTCCTTTACTGACGCCGGTAATACCAGTAGATCCAGGATGTGCCTGTCCTCCCATTTCTCCACCAGAATTTTGAAGGCTCGGCGTGAATCCAGTAACTCGCCTGAGACTCTGTCCCCCACCTCAGAGCGCCCGGACTGAGTGCCTTCATACCTTTCCGCAAAGTCTGTAATAAGGGAGTAAGCTCGCACAACTGGCTCTGCAAGACCTGATATGAGCAGGTACCCCGAAGAGCCGATCTATTTTGAAGAGAGGAAAACAGAAAAGCTATTAGTTTTTTGTGTCTTCATCACAGAAATAAAAAAAAAGAAAGTAAAACTAGACCTGACTGTGTACCGTCAGGAACAATGAGACATGAAATACCAGAAAAAAGTGTTTGAAAAGATATTAATGAGTCTGAATGATGATACTCCCAAACAGGTGTTTAAAATACTCAATAGCGTCACTTCTACAGTTGTACTATTATGTGATTGTGTTCTTTTGATTGTCTCCATGATTGTCTTTTATGGTCCTTATGGACCAATCATCTCTTTGCTTTCTACCGTTGTCTTTTTATTGTAAGTGGCCACAGTTATATGCGCTTCTGCCTCAGTATTTTATTCGGCTGTCTCTGCTTTGACTCTGTTCTGTCATTTGGTTTTTGGAGTTATTTCTTCGTTTATATTGTATTATTTCTCTAATTTGACTTTGAAGGTATACAGTCATAGTACTGATCAGTGTTTCCTGTTTTATCTTGAAAGTGTTTGTCGATGCTGTTTAGTTATATTAGCACGCTCTGTCATAGTTTCCCTCATTTGTTTTGCCATTTAATGCTGTTTATTGCTTTAATACCTTTCTTATTCCTTATCTAGGTGTTGTCCCTCTATTCTTCCCATGTCTGATTGTCCATCATGTTCACCTCAGTTCCACCTTCAGCTTACTCATTATCTGGTTACCTCTGTGTATTTAGTCTGTACGCCCTTTTCCTACTGTGCCAGTTAGTAGTTGATGTTTGTGTCGCGGGTTTCAGTCTATTTCCCCCCGGTTTTAGTACGTATCCTTCTGGTGTAAGGTTTTGAGATTTTCTGGACTCCGCTTGTGACTTGGATTTTGCCCTTGGCTTTTGTTCCTTACATTTGATTCTTTGTTGGACATCCTTTGTGGTTTTGACCCCTGCTTATTTCTAGACTTTGATTTGGGATTTTTTGGAATGATCAATTAAACTAGCCGTGGCAAATCTAGATCTGTCTAACTATAAAATATTACAGCAAAATACAGTACATGTACAAGACGGATATCTTCAAGTCCATTCATATGCGCCACATATGGACTAAATATGACTACCAATAAGAAGTTGTAACACAAAAACAGTGTTTTTTGTATAAAAAAAAGTTCCCCTTAGTGAGTCAAATAAAAGTATTAGTTTAAAATATAATCTATATACAAGATCTCTGCGAGTCCGTTCATTTGCACCAAATTTGGACTAAATCGGACCAACGGTTTACTTTGCCAGGAAGAACTGGATTGATATTGGGAAAGGTGTGTCGTATACTTCCATCACTAGTAGGAGCTTTATCTCTGAAAGTTTTCGGGTCATGGTGATGGCCCTTGATGAATTGGCCCTCTTCAACTTCATGATTTTTCATGCAGGCTTGAGATGATCTGAACCTGGCTTAAAATAACTCTAAAATATGTTGTACAACTAGAAATGCACCGTTCTTACACCGAGATTTTTTTTGTATGGTTACTCATTCATTCATTATCCGTAACCGCTCATACCTGTGTGTTCAGGTATTTTGAATGACTCAACGAAATTCTCATTTGACACTTTAGTTGAATCACTGAACTACTTTATGATGAAGTATGATTAAAAAGTCTCCCTTTTGAAATTAAATGAAATAAATAAACAAGAAAGCTGCAAACATCCTGATAATGGGAAACCTGATCTTAAAAATAATAATTCTCTTTACAAATCCATGGATCAGACTGTACTTAACTCGTAAAAAATGAATAGGAAAGAATAAAAAGTTTTAAAACCTTTTTCTATTTTCCTGCTGATCATATCATAATATCACAATATCAGAAATAATTTCAATTTCAATTCTCAGGTTTTTCATTATAAACGGAATCATAACGATGATAAAGCTATCTTCTAACCATCACATGTTGTGTAGCTGAAGCATGTCAGCTCCTGTGTTGGAGGAAGTATCATACTCATAATATAAAGGGAGGATTTCACTTGAGGTGGAGCTCAGTAATCAGACTGACAATGTGCATTTGCTGCAGGAGATGAGGATAATCCTTTCCATATTTCATTTTATGATCAATTGTTAAATGGAGACTCGGAATTTTTTTACCCAAGCGTTATATTTCGGTCTTTCAGAGGGCAAAAATGACACAAAAGGACAAAATAAGTGAAATCAGTCGAACATTAAAGCAATATAAAATAATCCTATGTGTAAGGAATGTAAAGTACGCTTTCACCACTTTTAGGCTTTTGATGTTGTGTTAGTAAACAGCATTATTGCATCTGTCATCTATCAAAAACACCACGCCAACTATGACGTCACGAGCTGCGTACACAGACGGGGGATTTCTACAGCGGTAAAAAGTGAATGTCATTCTATCATCATACTACATTTACAACAGATGTCATAAACAAAGATCCCAAGTGTCTCACTCACCACTATATGTGCGGAGGTGCTTCTTATCAGGCAGTCCATGAAAAGCCCCCTGGCTCCACAGAACACACAGTGAAGAACTCCAGGATAGGAGACCTCCTGCTGCTCCTCGGGGTTCACAACTCCCTTCACAAACAACTACATCACAAGAAAACATACCGCGTCATTATTGGATGGTTTTATCATTGCTGTAGTAGCAGGTAAGATATATGGAATAGAAGAGATAATCACAATAAAGTGTGTGTAATGTGACATTGGTCTCTTCTCTTAGGTTAAATACTAGTGGAATATATAGGATTAAGTTAAGATGAAGATCAGTTTAAGCTTGAAGGTTACATTCTGGCATCCAAAAGAGCATTTGACGGAACAATGTCAGTGTTCACTTGTTCTGGAGCTTTAGTGTTCATTGCATGGTCGTCATCTGCAGATAACGTTCGCCCAGCTGTCGTAAATCTTCGACGCTCAAATGTTCCATAACTCAGTAAAGAGTCTAGCAATCATGTGATCATGTAAATGGCCTATGAATTCAGCTGAAGTGCGGAGGTAATGTTTTCACTGCTGGTGAGTTGGAGTGTCACCCGAAGACCTACAAAGACCTACTTGATACATTTCCACGAAACTTGGCAGAAGGATGGTATATCGGCCAAGAAAGAACCCATGAATGACAATTCTTCCCACTAGGTTTGAAATTGTGTGACGGGATCTTTTTTTTTTACTGCCTCAACATGCAATGACTTAGTGGTTGGGTGCGGAACGGGTCAGACAAGACATGGTGAGAATTTGTGCAAGAGATCATAGTTGATCTTTGTGGATCACACCCCACGGTTAGGACGCATGTAACTGAAACTTTTGACAATCGTTGTGAAAATTGAAGATCTACCAAACTACTAAAAAAAGAGTCATACGTGAATCAGTGCACTCAGTTTCAGAAGTGAATCTGTGACAGTAAGATTATCTGATCATGAACATAATTAATGACATCGTGGTGCTGTGCATTAATAAATACTATCTGAGTTGGGGGAGATACAAACAAATGTATAATTCAGAGAATTCATTCATGTTGTACAAAAGCATGCACTCATGAGGTCATGCCTTACTTTGGCAGCTTTCACATTGTTGCTCTTCCCTTTTAGTTTCAGCCATATCGGCTCGTTATTGCCTTGAGACAAATCATCCACCCCGATGTCAAAAAACACCCCAAAGATCCGCTCCACGCTGCCATGCAGGGAGGTCAGAGATCCCCGCAGCAACCCAGCACAGGCAAACTCATCCAACACCTCCGGTTCCTCTCTGCCGCCGTCCCCATCTCTTCTTTCTCCATCCATCACTGAGTCTTACATCAATATCATTCTGCAAAAAATGAATTTCACATGATAAAAGTGCCAAGATTTTGGATCAAAGCTCAGAACCTATGCACTTTCATCAAATGGATCCTCTATTGTTATATTTTTTGGACACCAATAGTAAATAGTTTACATAAAATTGAAAATATTAGTCCAAGGATCAAGGTGTCCCCAAAACTGGACAGCACTGGACAGCACTACAGGGCATTATCCCTGCCACACTAATACTAATACTAATACTAATAGAAGGTGGAAGAAGAACAATAAACTGTCACAGGAATGGTATCACTCCAGATTCCTATAGGCATATTTTGCAAAGCATCACACTGCTTTTTCCCACCTTGACTTCCTCCAATAATGCATCAATACAATCTCTTGGCAAATTAAGAGATGCAGTGGCATCCAATGGTCCATATGATGTAAAACAAAACATGATTCTTTAGATCAGGCTAGCCTCTTTCATTGCTCTGTGCTCCATTCTGATGCTAGCTTACATATTGTAGCGGCCTTCGGCAGTAGTGGGGCCAACATGGGCACTCTGACTGGTCTCTAGCTTCGCAATCCCTTACGCAAGCTACAATGCACTGTGTGTTGTATTATCTCTAATTTGTGTTCCAGCAGCTCTTCTGTAGGATCAGGATAGCCTTAGCTCACTGCACACATCAATAATGAGCCTTGGGCGCCCATGATTCTCTCGCCGGTTCATCGATTGTGCCTCCTTAGACCATTATGTCAGGTACCAACTGCTGAAGACCAGGAACAAACTTCAGTTCTGGAGATTCTCTGACCCAGTTGTCAAGCAATCAGAATCTGGTCCTTGTAAGGCACTCCTGTCCTTACACCTGTCCATTTTTCATCAACCGGACAAATGTTGTCATTTGCTGCCTAATATATCCCATCAGGGTGCCACGGTAATGAGCTAATAAATGTTAATCTGAATTCACCTGTCAGAGGTTATCATGTTATTACACTATAAGTACATTAATAGCAAAAGAAGGTCATTGTTATTCGCAATTATTGATGAGACAATTAATCACCGGTTAAAATGTAATGATTGTGACATCCCTCAAGTCCCACACATCTCACAAGTCCAGCATGTCAACAAAGCTGTAGCTCCTTTCTTTAGTGCCTTATCAAGAAAACAAACATTGTTACAACCAACAGCTTGATTAAAAACGGCTGTTTTATTCTGCGTGTTGCTTTTCACTCTATACATTATGGCTTTTTAGGTGTTTGTTTAGCAGATTAGAAACGCATATTTTGATGTCGACAGAGCTTTAAACACAGGAAAACCAATGATGGTACAAACATCTCTCCTCCCTTACTTGGGGTCGTTTGCGCTCAGAGGTTTGGTCCGCTCCACATAGGCTTTGCGGATTGCTCCAGACTTCCGCAATCACAAAGCACAATTGGAACCGAAGCTCAAAACATGCTGTAAATCCTGTGGACGATCGCAGCCGGGAGTGTTGAAGTTCGGTGTCAGTCGGCCCCGCTCCGGCTACTGAACTGGCGATCAGCGGATGAGGAAGTCAGCGGTGTGGAGACCAAACCGAAAGTAAACAAAAGCTCAAAAACACGACTTGGTCACTTCTGACTGACGATCGCCGTGTCACCACACACATTTCTCTTATAAGTATAGCTCACAATCATGGCCGATTAGGTAGTATACAAATTATGAATGTATTTTCTAAAGAGTGTTGTTGACAGTCGGAGTAGGGCAGAATATTGGGGGATTTCCAGTGACGTCAGAGGCGGGGTTTTTCTTTCTGTTCAGTTAACTACGGGTTTAATAGTTCAGATTGTAAACGGTGAAAATATATATTTCATTATAAATAAATCACAGTTGTGTATGTTTTTATTAAAATTATATAAATATATATCATATTTATGTAATAGTTCCATCACATGAACACTATAATATGTGATATAAATTATATCATGACAACTTGTTATTGTACTTTTAATATATAATTGTACATGTATATCATAAATTAATATATGATAACACACTTTGTTATAAATATGTATTAATCAGAGCCTACCCCAGCCAAATATATTAGGTTTTGGTTTAAAAAACCTTTTAGTTTTAACAAGTTCCACTTGGGCGTCTTGGGCATGCAGCTCTGCCCTACCTAGTCTTGCTGTATCTTTGTTTGATTGCGGTTTTATTTCATTCTCTTATCAAACATGGTTTAATGGGCTGAAGGTTGAGCTGTAGATTAGAGACACCTTTGAATACAGTTGAAATCAACATTTTTGTTCACTATGTCCTCAGTGATTCAACACAGGATATATATCACAGCTGTCACATCTTAGACTCTTAGACTCTGGAGTAGAACAGTAATAATAATAATAATAATAATACATTTAATTTATAATGCACTTTACATTAGGATCAAATCTCAAAGTGCTAATAAATGACAGTAGTATTGGATTGTATGAGGTAACTCTGGTTTGGTCTAACTCATTGACTATATGTCATGGTTCTGTATATTATATAGAATTTAGTCTTATGGTTCTGCTCTTTATTTTTGTAGGAGATTGTGTTGTTTATCTGTTTTATTTTGAAGGGTTTATTTCTAGGTACTTCATCATGTGTTTCCTCCTCAGTTTTCCACCAGTTTCTTCCTTTATTTTGAACTTAAACCTTAAGACTTTATGTGAACCAACCATTTATTGTAAGTCCCTGTACAAACTAGGCCATCCTTTGGCAGCATTCAAAATATCCTCACACTGTTTCCTAGATCATTTTAATGTAAAACACTTCATTAAGCTAAAAAAGTTTTTTCTTCTGATATACATTTTTTTAAAAATATAATAACAAATTAGTATATAGTATTAAAAGTGACTTTATCACAACAAAACAGTAAAATGGCTGTAAAATTATGAAACTTTCGTTAGCCTGTCACAGCCTAACACACATCGATTTTTCCTATGGAGAAATAAAAAAATACCTCCTTTTAAAACAGAATAACCTTTCATTAAATAATTGATTACATCCCCGTATAAGCAAACATGAAATCCGGTGAAAAATCCGGTAAATGAATCCTTGACCTGTTGCCAATGTCATCACAAACTTGCCTGTTGCCTAGAGGTCCAGAAGCAGAAGTAAAATAGAGGTTTATGGGATACATAGTTTCACTTCTGCTTATGTCTGCTTGAGTAGAACAATAGCTGCTTCAGTGTGAGACCAGACAATCAATGAGCAGGAGGGTTTTTAGAGCTTTTAAACTCGGCGGGTTTGGTTGAATCAAGAGCAAGAAGAGTAAACCCGTAACGGTGAGTGGTTTCCCTTGTTTGAATAATCATAACATCAGTGTTTGAGGTGTTTATTTGTACAAGAAATTCAGATAGCCACAAACATACACATATCTGTTCCAGTAATGTAAATCTGTTGTGCTAAGCTCCCAGCCTCATAGCCGAGCAATAACTTCCTTATTTTATAAGAGAATTAAGTAGTTTTGATCAAAAATGTAACTTAAATAGACACGTAGTAATTCTGACAGGACTGTTATTTATACATTTTCCAAGTGCTCTTAACTTTTAGCACACCTGTTGATCTTTCTTACGTTACCTTAATAACAAATATTGGGCTTCCCTGTCCTGTGGTTTGGTGTATCTATGAGCTAAGTTGTGTGAAATCGAATGTGTCCAAGCCACTAAAAAAGAAAAAAAACATATCTCAGACAAGTTTCACTTTGTTTGAAAGACCAGCACAAACACGTAGAGCATAATCTACCATTTTAACACATCCTGCTAACATCATTCATTTACTTCCTTAAAGAGAAAAGATAGACAGTCTGACTTCTGGGAATTGGAGATGAGCTGGTGACAGGATTTCTCTTACTTGAATTCAAAAGAAAAGGCAGAGTGTGAGTATTTTGCAGTATTCGTTTTATGATTGTAATGGAACAAATCACAATTGACTCTGAGAAACTTTAAGGATTAATTTATTTGAACAATTATCTGTCATCAACCAATTTATTGAAAAAAAAAAGGTTAAGTAAAATTATAGATAATGATGATAATAATGAGCTCAGTTGCAGACTAAGGGGATTCTGTACATGTCTTGAAAGCTGTGACTGCACCCATGACATCATTATTTTCTCAGTTTTCATTTAAAAAGGGTCCTCTAAAAATGAAATCCATTCACGTTCTGTATTTATATTGGGGAGAGAAATCTTGATGTTTTTTCTGTTAGTAGTTATTTTGGTTTCATATTTGTTTTATGAACCCAAAACTTTTTTGAAGAAATAAATTAGCCCTCAAAAAGCCAAGTTCAATAGTGGACTTTACTAAGTAGCAGAGAAGGCTGGTGCTAGAGGCAGAAGTAATAGTAGTTATAGAAGTTATATAGAAATTATATTTTAGAGATCGTAATATAATATATAGTAATATAGAGATGAATTAAACCATAACAAGATCTCTGTATCATATAAAAAAACATTTTTATATATTCTTTGAAAAAAAATAAAAATCCCTTACTGATATTCAGATTATGCTTTAAGGTAAAGGCAGACTATGTTAAGCGGGGAGCGGAGGAGGACAGACTTCACTATCCCCTCTGGAGGCGGGATCTTCAAGATTAGTTTGATATATTTCCATGTGCTTCTTTTTTTCAAGTTACGTATTTTCTTCTTCAATTCTCAACCACTTAAAGGTTCTTGAGTGTGACGTACTGATGGTAAAGGTTAAATTGGTTCATTGCGTACTACTCTCAAATATAATTCAAAAAATATATTTCATAATGGCCATGTCACAATAAATGTAATTTCTTCAACTTTAGCAGCCAGGTTGTTATCTTAGCAGTTAAGTAGAAGCTCTGAAAATCTTAACAGTGAGAACAGTTTTTCTTCTTTTTTTTGTAGCAAAAGCTTATTCTCTAGTTGAAGCAGAACACTCACAACAAACTGGCCAAATCAACTTCCGCTTTCCCCCCTCAAAACTAGAGCATTTAACATATACCACAAAACTGCTTGGTAACAGGAAACATAAAATTGGTGCATTTGCTGAGGCCTAAACTATAACGATTGATGGCATGTGTTTGCCAGGTTACAGATGACAAAGACTTTTAAAATCTGTTCGAAAAACATGTCTTTGATTGATTGATTATGAATACCCTGATTAATACCTTGTAGTTAAAGAAAGATTTGATTTCTGACTATGAGTAACAAATGTCTCTGTCCTACCCAACTTTTAAACTCACCAGCCCCGTGGGCAGACAAGACGACATATAGGTAGGTAGACAGTTCACTCAGATTGTAGGCCAGACTATAGGTATATATGTAGATAGATAGGTCAGTCTTTATGTACTGAGGCAAGTATGTTGGGTGGGTATGTAGGTAGGTAAGTAGCTTGGCAAGCAGCTAGTTAGGTAGGTAAGACTTAGTTTTTTTGGCAACGTAGGTAGGTGTGTCATTAGGTAGGTAGATAGGTAGGTTGATCAATGGATAAATAGCTTGATAGAAAGGTAGATAAGTAACTATGTTCTGTGGAAATGGGAAAGGTCGAGGGAGGAAGTCAAGCTGAGGGGATCTTGGCCATCTATTCATCTTGTGTTAAAACTACTCAGAAGTTTTTGTTCCACAGTAATGAGACTTTAAATTAAAGTTCCACTATATAGGTTGTTTGGTTGATCAGTCAGTGAATAAGAAGGTAGGTATGTCCGTCAGTTGGTCAATAGATTGGTTGATCAGTTTCTTTGTCTGTCAGAAGAAGGTAGGTAAGTAGGTATTTTTGTCAGTCAGTTGGTAGGTAAAAAGGTTGTTCAGTCTATCAGAATATTGTTTCGGCATGACAGTTGGTTAGTAGGTAGATAGGTTGAATGGTAGGAAGGTACTTAACTGGCCAATGAGCTAGCTAGGTACTTTACTAATTCTGAGGGAAATGGAATGGTTTAACAGATAGAGTCATTACCATATTGGGTTACTTCCACGACTATGCCCTCTTTGGCTGAACGTATCTATTCACATTATGTCCATAAAAGTCCATGACCCATGAAATATAAGTAAGCATCCCCTCTTTGTTTTTTCTAAACAATTTCCTCCCTCAGTGAGTGATGGAACTGTCCAGCTTTCCACCTCTTAGGATAATCGAAGAGAATTGCCTGACAGACTGGGCAGTGATTGGCTCTGGGGGTTTTGGACAAATCCATAAAGCCAGGCATCTCGAGTGGTGCTGCAATGTGGCCATTAAACTGCTCCACATTGATGACGGGTAAGTTGTTTTAAAGAGTTTCTGTGGACTGCCATTAAAAGAGGTTGTGAGACTCATAATGCAAACAAACAAACAGGACGAGCACATCTTTGCTTCGTGAGATCAACATGATGCATCGAGGAAGCAGCCCATACGTTATTCAGGTCCTTGGGGTGTTTAAGGGTCGACCGCCCTCCTCTGGATTGACAACGCAGCTAGGTCTGGTCATGGAGGTCATGGAAAGAGGATCATTGGCCTCCCTACAGGTAACCAGTGCATACATGTTGATAGGGAGATTAAAATATTACCTTTGCCCTACTTGTTTCGGAAGTCTTTCCTTATGTTATGTCTGGTGAATGATATGTTGAGCGTTCTGTCTGAGGGACCCCAGATAGCCTGACCTGCTAGACTGGCCCTGACATTATATGCATATAAAGATCCTGCCTGATCTGAATGGCAAGATTCCGGGATGAGACTTGCACTTGAGCATGCCAGGATATTTTCTGTTATAACAGATCTGTCTGAAATAAACCCATATTTCTAAGAAAGACAAATGAGACAACCCCGAGTTAATTCCTTTTCCTAAATTGATCAGCCTCATAGGATGCATACGCTGCAAGACTTGTATTAGAACTACCTTAGATTTCCCCCAAATCCCTAAGAAGCAGCTGTATAGCAGCGGTGAATTATAAACCTTTTCCCAAATTTCATGGAAACATAAAATAACTAAAATATGTTATGAGCCAAATGTGTTTCAGGGAGGATCATTAGAAGTTAGTAGCACTTTTCTGAGCATTACGTTAGTCTGTACCAATCAGTCACGGAATTAAAACCCCTTGTATAATATTGTGTTGTTCCCCCCTTCTTTTTTTCACCAAGGCAGCTCTGATATGTAAAAGGAACAGAGAAGATCACTGAAGGTTTGCTATGATATCTGGCACCAAGATGTCAGCAGTAGATAATTTAAGTCACGGGGTGGGGCCTCCATGAATCAGACTTTTTGTCTAGCACATCTCATTAATTGGATTGAGATCTGGTAAGTTTCTGGTACATATCAAAGTTACTGCCATATGAATAGGAGAATCCAAGGTTTCCCAGGAGAACCTTTCCCAAAGTATAACACTACTGACCCCACTTACTTCCTATAGTGCATCCTGGTGCCATGTTTTTCGCAGGTAAGCGATACCAAACGTACCAAACCAAAAACATCACTCAATAGACCCAGCCCACCTTCGTCTATTACTTTATGGTCAGTTCTGATGATGGTATGCCCACTGGGCCCCCATGACACTGTCACTGGTTTGCCAGTTGTCCTTCCTTCGACCACAGAGCATCTCCAGACCTGGAGATCCCCTGACCCAGTCGTGAAGCCATCACAGCTTGTCCCTTGTCAAAGCGTCTCAGATCCTTACACTTAGCTCAGATATAGATAATCAATGTTCTGACTTCACATGTCAATATAATGTTAGGGCTGATCATTGCATGTTTGATAATACAAAAATTAATATCACAGATGAATAAAATTGACACTTTTATAGTCTTGTTTATGCTACAACTGTTCTCCTGGATCAAAGAAGACTAAATTAAATGTCATTCTTAATGTTTTCCGTGATACAAAGCTCACCATGAATGAGATTTCACATTTAATATAATTAATATAATTGTAATTTCAAACATCTTTATCAGAAAATCCGACTCGGCGGTCAACACTGGCCACTGGTCTTCAGACTGGCTCACCAAGTTGCTCTGGGTATTAACTTCCTCCACAGTCTTTCCCCTGCCATGCTTCACCTGGACCTGAAGCCTAGCAATGTGCTGCTGGATGGCAATTTAAATGCTAAGGTGAGTCACTGGTTTTAAGGGAAGGTCAAATCTGCTGCAAAACTTACTTATATTAAAAGTAAACTAGATAACTTCACTTTTTGTACAATTCTGCAGAAAAGTCGTAAAATTCTTCCAGTTTTCTTAGCTCTAGATTCTTAAAATAATCATATTGGATCCATCAAAAACGTTTCTCAACTCTTACCAGTAACTGAAATAGAAACAATTGAATCCATTACATTTTGGCACCGATCCTGATAAAGCGGTGAATTTGGAAATTTCTTTCATAACTTCCCTTGATATTACGAGATAGGGCATCATTTCCCAAATTACCCAAAAACTACATGATGAATTTAAAAGAATCATGATTTAAAAGTGGCGCAATGGCCTGACAAGAATCCACTAAATCTTCATACAGATTTAGATATTGTAGTGAATCCAGGAATCTTTTATAACTTTCCTTTAAATTACTTGAAAAGCCAACTTTTCTTTAATTATAAAAAACCCCAAAACATTTAACTCCGTGGTGACACATGAGCACGAGTGCTAATGAGGATTAGGGCCACAAGAAAAGTTTTATTCAATGTCAGAATTTTTGTTCTCCCTTCTTTTTAATTAAAATATATAAATTCCTTTTCAAATTCTGAAAATAAAGTCAGGATTTAAAGTCAAAATTAGAACGTTTTCTCTCCAGGCATGCCCACCATAGCTTACCAGAAGTATTGACTGACTTAATTGAATGCTATTCGACAAAATATTTGTAAAATATTTGTTGCCTGACATTTTTATGCTTTCATTCTCTAAATCTCTCTTCCACCGGCTGCTTCCTTCTTCTTATGCTTACCCTCTTCTCCTATTCCAATTCCTTGCAGCTCACAGATTTTGGCCTTTCTAAGATTTACCACAGCATCACGCGGGTCTCTAAGATCGACCGTATGGACGAAGGGGGGACTAACAGCTACATGCCACCAGAGGCCTTTGACCTATCCTACAGTCCTAATCGAGCCTCTGACATCTACAGGTACAAGAGCACTGAAGTAGAACTTGTAAAATAGTGTTTTGTTCATTATATACTCAGTAACAAGGCCATCTGGCTTTACATGAGGATAATGATGAAAAACTGTTTAGTATACAGTAAAATCTGTATATAGTCAATCTGGGCACCCACAAAAACAATGACTACTTAAACACCTTAATTAGGACCGCAAATATTCTGGAACTTACTTTTTTGTTGTACGTGAATCTCCTTAATCTTAAACGTGAGTCAACCTATAAAAGAAAACAATATCCAAATTATAGATGACATAATCCTGAGATGGAACTCTCTCTTTCAGTTATGGTATACTCTTATGGTCCATGGTCGCAGGGAAACAACCTTATCCAAGTAAGTGATTATTTCCTTCCCCTATTTAAACTCTTCCTAATTAGAATGAGAGTCTTTTCTATTGCATGTTTTCGTACATTTATTCAAGTACGGTACTTACATCCATAACATTACGTCCACGGACAGGTGAACTCATTATCTTGCTACAATGGTAGCGAGCAAACATTTAGTCTTCAAAGTTCTTGTGTTAGTCGAAGGAAAATGGAATCTGATCAACTTTGACAAGGGTCTTGGGGACCATAGTGGCCATAGAGTCCTTAGTGACCTAAGGACGGATTATCGGTGAAGTAGTGGCAGGGTCAAGGGTGTGTAGAGGTCATTGATGTGAGTGGGGAACAAAGAGTAGCCTGTGTTGTCTGCGCCCACAGTAGAGCTACTGTAGCACAAAAGTTGAAAATGTTGATTTCGGTTCTGGACATTAAGGGGCAGAGGTGACCTAGAAATTATGACCATTGAAATGAAAATGAATGGTGAAAATACAAAAATGTTGTTTAGAGCTGACATACACTTGAGAGTTGGGTGAAAAATATCTACTTATATCTACCAACACAATTCATAATACATGTCATATGATAGGTTATATACCTATCATATGACAGGTAAAAAGACCTGGGTTATTTCAGCAGTATATAGACAGTTTCAAGTATTTAAAATCACTCTGTTCCTCCGTTTCCTCCGTTGCAGATGCAATGTCCAGCATAGTGCGCTTTCGCATTCCCCAAGGCGACCGGCCATCGCTGGACGAGATCAGGGGCCAAGCTGCGGGAGTGGCAGGGTTGATTAGACTGATTAACCTCATGGAGAGATGCTGGCATGCAAAAGCCAACCAAAGGCCAACTTCGCGTGGTGGGAAAACTTCTTTCTCAGGATGAAATTTCTACCATTCATGTTTCCCACGCTTGAATCCTAATCACTTTGACAATTTTCAGACTTTTCCACACAAGAGCAATATTTTCTTATTGAATAGGAAAGTACTAGATGGATTGCCATGATATTTGGTACATACATTTATCACAGAGAGACATTAGTATTTAGACAGATACTTAAACAACAATGATGACCTGTTTGGACACGGCAACATCGTTTTCAGCCAAGAAAAAGAAAACTACCTTTTTTTTTTGCCTCTATGTAAACTGGCAAAACGCAACTTCTAATTTCATTTAATTCCAGCCTAATAGCCACAAACAGGCAGAGCAAATATCAATAACAAAAACTATTTGAGAATATCTAATTTATTAATGCTGATGAAAAAGACCCTTCAAGGTCAGTCTTCTTTTGTGGTGTTGATTTTGAAAAGTTACACAGCCGAATACCGGCTTGGTATACATACTACAACATTTTCAGTAGCTGTGTTTACAAGGACGGTTTCACATCATTATCGTCTGTAAGCAGGATTTATTTAAACCACAAAGACAATACTTATCCGTTTTTAGCTAGAATGGTGTAATGTAAACTTTTAAATTAATAATATCACAATGACTGTGCAGTTCAGAAGTCTGAGACCAGTCCCGGTTAAACCTTGAATTGTCCATTTCTCCTGTAATGGTTTCAGGGCAATGATCCTAACATTACAGATTTCTGTTGTTTACAGTGTGTACAACTGAAACAGAAGATCTGTATAAGATGCACAAACATGCAATTCTTGACGCAGTCCATCAAGTGCTAAAGAAAATGGTAAGGAACCAATCGCCTCATGAATAAACAAGTTATGCTGACATGCTGAAAAGCTTTGACATGAAGCAACATCATTTTATTTTGTTAGTCACTACCTGACTCACTTTTTCTCTTCTTCTTTCTAGAGTGAAATGGAACAGAGTTTAAGTGAGCAAGCTCAAGGGATTCATATCACACAGGCATCAGGTCTTTATTAAATTCACTTTCCTTTTTTCACAACTTGCCTATTCACAGTTGGATAGAAACCGCTCCCATGTCTGTATGCTCGGGACTTGAATTTACTCCCAAATAGACGCATGCAACCACATACTTCACAGATATGTAGTAGTAGTTCTATAAATTGCAGTAGCATGTCGTAGATGAGTAGATGCACAGTTATAAAAAAACAGGATGATAAAATGTACAGCAAACAGACCTTAGGGAACCCTTGCAGAAATTTGTGTTCCCAAACTTCTGAGGCTACTGCAAACTATAAATACTAAAAATACTCCAAAAACCTGAGATGTGGAACAACAAGCTGGATCTAAAGGCAGGAAGATCCGCACTTAATATCACAAATTAACATGTTAAACATTGCTAAATTGTCAAAGAGCCAGGCTAGGGATTTTCCCCTGCTATGATTCATGTTAGTTTGCCACAAAGCTGCTGGCCCTAGAATTAAAGTTAGCATAGAGCTAAAGTAATGAAGGTGGTATCAGTTTAACTCCAACTTACCCATGTTCTGCTTTATCCAAAATGATTACTCTACGTGAAAATTTGTGAAATTTGGTAATATACACTTACCGTAATTGCTTTTTTCTGGTTAAAATAAAATCAGTCTTTTTAATATGAAGCCACAACTATGACTTTAGCTTAGCATAAATAGCGGAAAGAAAGCAAAACATCTAATCTGGGTCTGTCCAGAGTTTTAAAAAAAAAAATAGCTCATTAAAGTCTTACTCTATCTTCTTCCTTGAACGTGGTTTGCCTCATCAGCCAGTTACTGTGTAGGAAGGGCAAAACCTGTGCAAGCTTTACAAGGAAGAGAAAACCTTTATATGGTGAGCCCTTAATAAGAGCACCAAAAAAAAGAAAAATAATAATAGTGTATTATATTGAGTATCTGGTGGCTGAAACTCCTTCTTTAGGTCAAAGAACGCGAATAAGGATTTGCATATTGCATTGCATTGAATATGTCATCAAAACCACTATTATGAGGAATTAGATAGAATTTGATTCATTGAATTTAATTGAGGCAGTTAAGGCAGATTAGAAATTTGTTATTATAAAATAAAATTACTTCACTTTACAGCACGATCATTTTTTATTTTTGTCTTTGTTGTGTTTTTTCTGCAGTGGGAACCAGGAGTGACACTGTAAATGTCTTTGATGTTCCTACAGGGCGTCCGCCAATTCAGGTGAGACTCAAATCAGACGTATTTCGAAGTAGCCTGTGGAGGAATTCTCCACTCGTCAATGGAGCTCAAGAATGAACAAAAACTACATTAGATCCAAGATATAATCGTAATGGAAAACAGCTAATATTTCGCTTAATGTTCAGTCTCTCTCTAGCAGTGTTAATGAAACGGCTGTCTTTATCTGATGAGGAACTGACTCCCTCTGTGGTCTGTGAGATACTGTATCTTTCTTTGCCCCAAATTTCTCAACGCTGTGTTGTTTCTGCTGTGGATTTCTTGCATTATTGCTACCACAGGGAAATATTAAAGACGTCACTTTCTGCTGCCCTAGGAGAATGTTAACAGGAAAGTATGCTGAAAACATTGTGCACTTAATTGTGCATTAAGGGTTATGTCAAATATTCAACATTTCTCATATTGGAGCTTACTTGGATGGATTGGCACAAATTCACGATACTGGCAAGTTATTCATCAAGGATATTATACTAGATCACATTAAACGGGGGTGAAATATGTCCTAACCGATGATTGGGAATGATCCCTTTCTTCGAACAACTGTGATCTCCATTCAAACTCCTCAGGAGTTATAATAAAACTTAGGCAGATATGTTTGGTATGTAACAAATGACAGAACTTTCACCTCTTTGTTGTAGGAAGTGGCAGCTGATTCGACTGGAAATCAAATACACAACTCGAGATTCAATGGTAAAATGGAAGTTAATGTGAATTTGCTATGGAAACCACCAAAGTAGACATGGTTTAGAGCACAGATAAAACAAAGAATCAGTCAAATTGCATTTTTTCTTTCAGGCCTTCATTCACCTCACGTTTCAAGTGTGTATGAAGCTGATCTGGACAGGTCATCGACTGACCACAAAGTGAAAGTGTCCCCCGTTCAGCCTGTTCAGGCATCACCTTCAATTTTGTCGACTGGGAGGTCACCTCAAGGCAGAACATCGAAGACTTCTGAGCAGGCTCTTAGGCAAAACCAGCGTCCTGTTCAAGCTGAAAATGGTGTTCACCGTCTTGCTTCCATCTCTGGATTGAAAAATGCGCTCCCTCCCGTAAATGCTGATAAAAGGTCTGCAACAGGCTTTGAGGTACAGTTTCTCCATTTTAATAAGTCTTTAAGCCTTTGTTCACATTACATAAATGAAATAATGTTTCACCATAAAAGCCTGTTTTAAACACACAATTCACAAGAATGTACATCATCATAGAATGCACAAACATAAAAAAAATACAATAAAATACTCTGAATAACTCTGAATTTTTTGGAGGCTTTGTCAAGCCAAATCTGTCCAGTGTTGGTTGGCTTTTTGGTTGTGATTATATATAAACTAGCTCTGCCGTTCTCAGCTAGCACTATCTCTGGTTTTTGGCAAGTGAGGGGAACCCTCATGCTTGTAGTATTACCCAAATATTATGGTTTTTTTTTTCAAATCCATCTCCTTTTTCCCTACCTTGTTAAAATGTCTAAAAACATGAGATCAAGTTTTTATTTTAGACTGGCAGAAATTGTCTGCTAACATTCTAGATGCGTTCACATGTGTTGGATCAGCTCCTCTCACATACTTAGCCCCATCTTTGCTGCTTTTTCAAGAAAAACATTCTAGACCACCAATCTAGTGGACCCCAAAAGCAATAGATTACCATTGTAGCAAAAGAAATGGAAATTAATATTTTCAGTTCATTGTTGATTTCCGAGTATGGATACAGTATAACTTCATCTATTGTGTTTTTCCCTGTTCCTAATATTCATTGGTAAATGTTTTCATTTATTAATCGGCAGCGTCAGCTCTCCAGCCCTGACACTTTCCCCTGGCATAGACCTCATCCTGGAGTCAACATCCACATGAGTTCACTGACTGGATTTCAACTTGGCAACAACAACATCATGCACATCTTGACCACAGACCCCGGAGAGAGGAAACGGCACCCAACCGCACCACCTAGAGTTAACCACTTACCACCTCAAACTTGAAGCAAGAAGGACAACACAGGAGGAAGTGACTGAGTTCACATCAGATTCCTTAATTTTCCACCACGGTTCTCAATTTGTTTGACCATTTAGTTCACAATTTATTTTTCCAGTTCTCCATTATTAGATTTTTTTTAAAAAAACTTTTTGAACATCATTTCATATTTTGTAAGAGATGCATCTTGCATTTAGAAAATTCTTTTCAATTTTGTTTTCAAATCTGGACAGGAGTTAATGATTCAGCATAATGTTTGTTAAAATTATAGTATGTACCAGTTCTAATTTATTTTGCTTATTTTTCTTACCACCACTTTCTTGGCAGTGGACAGGGGTCATCATTTGTACTCTGATTGGTCTGCAGCTACATTGCCCAATATGCAGCAAGCCGCTAAGCACTGTATGTTCTGACACCTTTTTGCAGGAACCAGCATGAACTATTTCCGCCATTTTTCACCCCTATAGCTCTTCCGTATAGTTGGATAACACAAGTTTGGCTCTGCTCCTGAGGTGCATCATTAAAACTTGGATGCTCATAACCATATTGGAGGTTCACAGGTTGTCCTTTTCATCCACATCCAAAATACCTGCAGTTCTGGAGATACTCTGATCCAGTCATGTAGGGATGACAGTTTACTCCTTGTCAAAGTTGGTGAGATCCTTACTTTTGACCACTTTTCCTGCTTTCAACACGTCAACTTCAAGACAAAAGGTTCATTTCCTAATGTATTCCACCCACTTACTGTTGTCATCAATGTTATTCTGACTTCACCTGTCATGGGTTATAACGTCATGGTTGAGTATGTACAATGTATATATTACTATTTTTTGTACTCATTGCATGTATTTAGTTTCTTTTTATATGTATGTTTCTTTAACCTGATACATCTTTACATCATGGAAATGTTCAAAAACAACGAGCTTCCTTCTTTATACATTACATATGTGTGTTTCATATATGTCTGTGAAATGTATGTTGGAGATCCCTTTTCTGAAAACATCACAAAACAAGAATGAACTTTAAAAGAAGAGAGCGTACAATGATGCCTAAGACAAGCAGATGTTTGCAGACGATGTGCTGTTCCTGCCATAGAACATGGTATCTTTAATTCCTCACTTATGGAAGCAGGATGTAGCTTCAATTAAGTGTTAGAGGATTTCTGTATGGATAATTCTGTGAAAATGATTGCTTTGTATTGCTTTTCTGTGATTTTTTGCATTGCCATGCAATCTGATGCTGTAAATAAATTATTTGTAATTTGGGGTGATACAATGGCAGCTGCTTTTACATTACGTACATTGACGGTACAAGTACAAGACATTCTGGTATGCTATTTTTGGCCAACTGTAAAGTTCAAATTACAGTAACTTATTTACAGTCATTTGCTAATTTAAGGAATTCGGTTTGTACTCAAATGTTGTGGGTTTTTCAATTTGTGATATGCTCTTTAAGTATTGTGGTTCAGAAAATACTTTTTTGTCACAACATTTAAAATGCTATGAAAAGTTTCTTTTACAGCATGTTCCTTGATTTTAAATTTTCAGCATTTATGACGCAGAAAAAGAAGATTAGCTTGGATTTAAGCACATTTTTGGGTCGTGGGAATTAATAAATATCGATTTAAACTCTGTCGGCTATTTCATGGGGAAAAAATATGTGTGAAAAGTAGATGTCACAGGACTTGTGGTAACATTAGCTCCACCTGATAAGCTATGCTAAACATTGGCTCTATCTGCTAAGCTAGGCTAAACATTAGCTTTACCTGCTAAGCTAAGCTTCTATGCTTTGGGGTTGGGGGATTAGTATATGTTATTAACCACAGTGGGTTGCATTTAATGAGAAATAAATATGTGTGGAAAAACAGATTTTACAAGACTTGGTAACGTTAGCTCTATCAGCTGGGCCACCAGGCTGAAAGGCAGCTTGCTTGGCCAAAAAAAAGATAGAGCCATGTTTACGGAAGAGACCGGTCCCTGGTATCCAGGTTGTACATATCACGTCTAGTTTTGTACTGGAGCTACAAACTGTGTCAGGCGTTTTCTTTTTCTGTATATCTTATTTTACGTACGATACCAGAATCTCGGCAATGTGTGTTTTAAGTTTTCTTATCACAATGTGTGATAGTCTAGAAAAAACTCAGGACAATAGGCATTTATCCTGAACTCTTGGTACTTAAACAATCTTCCTGATTGAACTCCTCCAATTAAATATGAAGTTTGTCCAGTGTGTTTTTCTTAAAAAATGTTCCCCTGGTGAGTAACATATGAGCTATTAGAGGGAAATATACATATTCAACAAACTCTCTGAATATCTCTCAAATACTCTTTAGCCTTTCTTCTCCTGTGCTTTCACATTCAACTCTGATTGCTTTTTTCTAGTTTTCTCTGTTTTGAGCTGTACATATACTTTTTCATAAAGAGTTTAAAAGGATGTTGTACATCCCCTGCTTTTAAATGTAGATAATCCGTTATTGTGTCCATAATTCTATAAATTGTGTTTTCTGTGCATTGCTTTTTTAATTTGTATGTCAGTAAAGGAGCCAATTTCCCCCCAACTTCATAGGTCTTGTCTCAGAGATCAAACTTTTTTATTTACTGTCATTTGAGTAAACTTCATTCAATTCATTTTTTTCTTTCTACTTACAATACAATATTCCTTCACTACATGTATCTTCAATTGAAGGACTAGGTGTTTATTAATTGACCAAGAATATTTTCCTACTTCTTAAACAAATAAAGACTATTTGTAAACCATCTTATCTTTCGGGAAATTTATAAAAAACAACTTAAATAAAAATCAAGACTGATGAATAAATCATTCTTGCCAGTAAAGCATTTTACTAGACCATTCTATATGACAAGTAATTTTTAACTTTTATACCTGATTAAAGGATCTGATCACACCTTGGTTTTATCTGAGCACAATTGCTAGTTACACAATGCTAATTAAGGAGTACCATGATTGTTGGAAACTCAGCAGACGTGATGCGCTCCAGACGGTGCCCACGCCAATCCAACAAAGAAAGGAGACAACGACTGTCCTTCACACCAGCTCCCAGTTGTACCGGTTTTTTGAGGGATGGCAGAGGAAGTGGGGGCAGAAGTGGGGCAGACACGTCGGAATCAGCATTTAGCGTTGGAGGTTGTTTGTCTCATTTAAAGAGGATCCAGAGGAAGATACTGCTTTTAAAGTCAGATATAGATAGATTTCAGACAAATGAAGTGAAGTTAAAAGTAATGCTCTTGAGGGAGATCTTGGACTTTTAACTTCACTTCATTTGTCTGAAATCTATCTACGCTAAATGCTGATTCCGACGTGTCTGCCCCACTTCTGCAGTCCTAAACCAGTCATAAATATTGATTTAAACTCTGTTGGCTATTTAATGGGGAAAAAAATAGATGTTACAGGGCTTGTGGTAAAATTAGCCCTACCTGCTTAGCTAAACTAAACTCTAGCTCATCCTGCTAAGCTAAACTAAGCTAAGCTAAACATTAGCTCTACCTGTTTGGGGTTGGGGGATTATTATTATATTATTATATGTATCAAATCACAGTGGGTTGCATGTAATGGGAGTTAAACATGTTTGGTAAAAGACTTGTGGTAACATTTAGCTCTATAAGCTAAGCAGTCGGAAGTACAGCTTGCTGGAGAAATGTTTGTTTTTATCGGAGCTTAGCCTGGCGGTATTTTTCTGTATATTAGACTTTGACAATACCTGCACCTCCGAAAAGTGTGTTTTAACTCTTTTATTATCGCAATGGATAGCATGAGCAACTTATTACATTTGGAATGAAAAAAAGAGGGGTTACCCAGGCGGTCAAATGTAGTGGAGTGGAAGTATGGAGTTTCATTTAAAGATAATACTTAAGTAAAGTACAAGTATTTCAAATTTGTATAAACATACTTTAATAAGTTAACCTAAATACTATCCACCGTTTATGGAAAATGTTGTTCATATATGTGGCTACAGCAGTGGGGGTTGTACAACATCTCCTCCACTGTATGCGTATGTGGTAAATTAGTTATCAATGGTCGGTCTTTTGTTCTCTCAACACATTGGAATTTCTAATGTTACGGACCCTCTGCACCTATTGGCACACCTACGCTAATTAGAAATGCATGCGTGGCTCGAACAGGATCAGACACACAAGATCAGTAGATATGCTAATGATGCCATTACAGTGATTGCTCCCATGCTTTCATTTCTAACTGACCCTGTTTCCATTTCCATTCAGCCTACCAGGTCAAATGAATAGTAAAGTGAAGGATAATGCAACTCATCTTTTTGAATGGCACTGCAAACAGAGTCAAGACAGACTTCCACCCCCTGTGGAGGATAGAAATGTGTAGGGACACAAAGCTGTAGCCTTTATCTTTTAACATGGCGTCAAATTCAACAGTTTAAATGTGTTTAAAATCTTGTATCACTTAACACAAAACTAATGTTCAAACAATATTATGGCCTCTGATAAAGTTCCCACACATGCCTATAATCTATGAGTGCGTTTTACAATCATCAAAAAAATACTGACTGAATTAATTATGGTATTGAGTATGAAGCACATGAAAACATATTCAATAATACCATCAGGGCCCTCCAGCCCACATGTACAAGGTTGTGTGCTAACATTTACAACTCAGTGTGTATGGGATTGGAAATTCTATCAGTTTTACTGACTGAGCCAAAAATAGTAACAAATCTCTCAGTTGGAAATCCAGAATTTGGGCTTGACTATAGTGAGATTTAGGGCGTGAACATGAGACTGTAACTCATGTTGTATGTTGTATCTGTCCTATTCTCAGACATGAAAGAATCAATTTGTTAATAGTAAATTAGACCTATCAATAGTACTAAAAGAATAAAATTGATTACAATTTAAAATTATTTATCTGTAACAGGAAAGGAAAGGCATTAGAACTGAGAGATTCCAAATTACTTAGAAGATGAGCTTCTTGTTTAAAAGTGCAAGAAAAATAGTTGTTTTTTTTCAATCCAATGTTGTAAATGTAATAATTTATCCCATCTGGTTGTTCCTAATGAACAATTCATGAATGTCAAAAAGTGGTTTGCGTCTGTAAGACATGTTGATAACAATGGAGACCTTTTGTCACTAAACAAATCAAATGTCAATTCAAACCCAAAATTTACCTTGGTGACCACTGGGGTGGGGCTATGGTTATTAGAACAACTCCTCCACCCATACCCCCCACTGCTTCACACCCCACACAGGTTGTTATAAAAGCACCGGACCCCTTCCAGAGATTACCTGCTGCAGCCTGCTGGACGGACCAGGACCAGGTGGAGGACGACAGTTTTGATCGTGTTTTTGCTTATAACTCTTTTATTCTCAACCCCAGCACAGAGATTTTTGGGCTATTTTACAGCCACGTTTTGGCCGCTGAGTCTACCATCTTCTTTGAACAATCTTTATATTATGGTAAAAAGACCTGTGAAGAAAACAAATTGGTCATCTCAGATAGACTTCAACTTAATCTCCAAATAACATACTTATTTCTACGACGTCATGTACCAACACGGCTCCGGGCAGATCAATGGGGACCTGACCAACCACACCGAAGCTGGACCCACCAACCTGTGCAACAACAATGTGGCGATATCGGCCTTCCACACGGCCGCTGCTGCAGACAAAAACTCCTCGCCAAGTAGTCTGGAAGAAGAGGCCAATTGCCAATATCAAGTCCCTGAGGACGTCTCTTTGACTGGAGGCCCCCAGGCCCACAATGAGCTGCAGGGGAACAAGTCCCTGCAGGCCGTCAGTGATTACCAAAGTGACATCGAGTATTACATCCCTCCAGGTGAGTGTTTCTATCTAAGCTAGTGGGTCACAGAAAAAGAGGAAGACAAAGAGACATTTTACAAAACATGTAAAATGAATTTTCTTCCTCCTGATAGCTATTTGAAACTAGTATTTCTTCCCCCAGAGTTCAAAGTCAGGTTCCGCCTGATTTTTGATTTGTTCCGCCACTGATCGCTTAGAGCTCGACAGGAAGTGTCGACATCTTGCAACAGAATAGGATTAAGGGAAAAGGAAATCATTACATTAATGTTATAATAGTTTCACAAAGATAGCTTTTGCCTACCAATAATTAAAAAAAACAAAAACGTTCTTTGTTATAAATTGTACAAGATGCAAGGCGAGTCCCGGTTATTAGGACAATTGGGATTTGTGCATCTATAATGTCAAAATGCATACCTGTGCTAGAAAATGGCTTACATTTCCACAAAAAACTTACATGTTGCCCCTCAGAGTATACTAACTATTTGTTTCCCCGTCTAGGTACATTTAGTTTGGACAACAGCAGAGAAGCAAATCTTCCCCAAGCGGACCTGGCTACCTGGGCAACAAACGATTCTGGCAATGAGACAATGAGCTCAAGCTCTGTGGCCGAAAAGGTTCCCAGCTGTCATGCAGAGGTGCCGATAACTACAGTGATCCCAGAGAATGAGGACACATACCTGACTGCCCCTGGGCCCTCAACGGCCCTCCAGAAACCAGGCATGAGGAAACCCAAGGCCCGTTCAGCATTCTCAGGGCGTCAGCTGAACATTCTCCTCGAGTATTTCAGTGTGCAGAATTACCAATCTCCAGCTGAAATGAAGATCCTGGGAGAAATAACAGGACTGACCTACAAACAGGTGAAATACTTACAATGTTGTTTTATCACAATGGAATTGAATTTTCTATACAGTTTCTAATGAGTTTGCTCTTATTGTTCTTCGAAGGTCAAGACTTGGTTTCAGAACCGAAGGATGAAGCAACGTAGGCTCCAGAAGGAAAACAGCTGGGTGGCTGAACAGTACGCCAACATCAAAAGGGAACCAGGATGCGTCAACAATCCACAGCATATACCATCTG
The DNA here is from genome assembly GCA_009660295.1 of Lophius piscatorius. Taxonomy (NCBI): domain Eukaryota; kingdom Metazoa; phylum Chordata; class Actinopteri; order Lophiiformes; family Lophiidae; genus Lophius; species Lophius piscatorius. The sequence continues at coordinate 114,197 of VRLP01000056.1, read as the reverse complement.
TACGTATCCCTCATCTTTGGAAATATACTGTATTACAGGATGTACAATTGCTTTGGAATAATATTCATACATTGTATTATCCTGAAGTAGAATTGAGAATGTATTTTCCAACAAGTGAACACAGTTTTCCTGCCTGGGTTTCCTGTTTACTGGAGACTAATGGAAACCTATTTATCTTTTAGTATCAAGGAGAGGCTAGACCTGAGTTCAATCAACACTACAACCAGCACCAGAACATGTCGGGGTTGGGCTTCCAGCAGAATACGCCACAAAACGCCACCATCAAAAGTGAACCAGGATGCTTCAACAATCCACAGCATATACCATCTGTACGTATCCCTCATCATTGGAAATATACTGTATTATAGGATGTAGAATTACTTTGGGATAATATTTATACATTGTATTATCCTGAAGCAGAATTGAGAATGTATTTTCCAACAATTGAACACAGTTTTCCAGCCTGGGTTTGCTGTTTATTGGAGACTAATGGAAACCTATTTGTCTTTTAGTATCAAGGAGACGCAAGACCCAAATTCAATCAGCACTACAACCAGCACCAGAACATGTCGGGGCTGGGCTTCCAGCAGAATGCTCCACCAGACACCACCATCAAAAGGGAACCAGGATGCTTCAACAATCCACAGCATATACCATCTGTACGTATCCCTCATCTTTGGAAATATACTGTATTACAGGATGTACAATTACTTTGGGATAATATTCATACATTGTATTATCCTGAAGCAGAATTGAGAATGTATTTTCCAACAATTGAACACAGTTTTCCAGCCTGGGTTTGCTGTTTATTGGAGACTAATGGAAACCTATTTGTCTTTTAGTATCAAGGAGACGCAAGACCCAAATTCAATCAGCACTACAACCAGCACCAGAACATGTCGGGGACGGCCTTCCAGCAGAGTACTCCACAAGACCTGGCTCTCTATCTGGCTTCTATGGATTCTGCCACTGGATCTTCTGGCTACCCCTCCTGGCCACCAGGTCCAGCCCAGGCCGCAATGGCCCCCAAGCCTGAGGCAGCTGGCTGGTCCATGCCCACAGAGACCAGCCAGTGTGAATACAACCCTTGTGCCTTCAACCCGACAAATATTGTTTCTGCAAATAATATCGGGGTTGATGCAGGCCTTGAAGACAATGATGGGGAGGATTTTAACTTCTGAATCGCTACTGTACCGAATAACGTCAGTCAGTAATTTGGGTTTGATCTGTACTGTAAAGCTTCTCTACCAACCATATTGATATTGAGAAGTTCTGAAGTTGATAATTAACCGGAATGGGATGTACATACCGATTTTTTTATTTCTGTAAGTAGTAGCAGTAGTTAGTATATGCCATTTTGTGTTTTTAAACATTTTTTTTTTACTGCTTTTGGGTGTTTTTGTGTTATTGTAATTTTTTGAAGGCAAAATGCTTGTAAAGAAATTTCAGATTTCAACACATGGTTGTGGGTATTTTCTTCTTCTATAAATAAATTTTTGAAAAATTGAAACATGTCTTTGCATTACTTTCATTGAAACAGTTTAATTTAAAGCATGATATAGTAACATCTTGATGACTACCTTATGGATTAACTACATGGAAGGCTTACAGGAGGGAAAAGTATAGATGGAAAATGTTTAGATGCTTGCCGGGATTAAATTACCTATCTCTTATTTGTTATTGAATAGTTATATGGATATAACGGTTTCTCTAATTGATGATACAGCTAATGCTAGAAGTAGCGTTCAAAAGCTCTGGAAGTGTTGTGTTTTTCAGGTAACGTCATTTGAAAGCCCCTAAGAGAACTGTATAAAGTAGTTTGAAAATTGGACAAGTTACTTTTGGTGATAATATGTATTAAAACCATTTTATTTAAAAGACAATTTACATCAGAGGAGGATGGCAAAGATGCACACCAAGACACCATGAAAGGTGAAGTACTCTCAACAATGCGAACGGTGGCGAACACTGCAGTGGAGCTGCACTCTACTGTTCTGTACTGAAGTTGCGGCTGAGCCGTCTCAGTGGGACTGTACTGAAACGACACTTAAAGTAAAGAGGATGCAATATTTTACAATGAAAAATAAATTATTTGAATATTGCTCTCAGTATAAAAATCAGTACAATATCGTATCAGCTACCAGGATACTATGAGACAGTACTACACGTTATGAAAATAAATCTGGGCCCAAATAGTAACTAGCAATGTAAAAATATAAAAGCGGAGAAATTTGTGTTGTCAATTAGGAAATTAAGGTAAGCTGTTAGTAAGGTAAGCTGTATGTTCTTGCAATTTAAAATTGTCTTTGCAAAGAATTGAGACATGAGAAATGAGACACAAAAGCAACGCCTTGGTTATTTTTTTTTCTTTTTGTGGTCAGCATGGCAAATAAACCGGGAAATAAGGGCTCTTTGAGGTTAATTACCTCGTTCAAGGAGTTCATGTTTTGTTTGTCTGCTTGTGGTTATGTTTATGAAGAAGATTACGGAAAAACTTGTTTACAGATTTGCATGAAAATTTACCATGAGGATGCTGTTGCATATCCTGGAGATGATTAAATGTATGTGTCCCTGTTCCGCAACATTAAAAATTAAATAAGCCATTTGGAGCAGTGCGGCGAGGCTCTCTCTTGCAAATGTGTCGGTTAGTTAAGGATGCCTTCGTTCCCATGATGTTTTAACATTTGTAACGTTGACATGCTATGTTTGTGACAGTTACAATAAAGTTTGTAAAAGAAGAAACTGTGTCCATGGACAATTTAAAACTGGAGATAGAGCATTTTAAATGCATGACATTTAACCGGAGGTAGGCTTTGGCATATCCTAAAGATGTTACAGTCTCGGTGTAGTCACATGTGACGCAACATTCATTCTTTCAGTCATTATCGGTCATCGCTTATCCTGTTGAGGGTCGCAACTTTTAAAATAAAATAAATACACCGTTTGGGGTGGTGACTTCACCGCGTGGTGAAAGTGCCGTCTTGAAACTATCAGTTTTGGTTTGGTGTCCACAGAGAAATTTACCCCGGAGATAAAGCATTTTCAAGTTTACTTTTATTTATTTATTAAGGGACAAGTACAGAAAAACATTGAGAGTTGAATAAGCAGTGTCCGACGTACTGTACACGTCTTTACACGTCTGCTAATTTCAACACCAGTCCCTTGATTGGCAATGATAGTCCATCCAAATAGACAAGAAATATAAATAGATAAAAACAACAAAACAGAAACAAAAACCCATGAAAAAGTTCTTCTAAAGATTATCTTTGCGCCCGTGCAAAAAAATGAAAATAGGGATAATTTTATTTTTGTTACTTTACAGCATATGAAAAAACGTAAAAAGGGATGGTTGTGAGGGTGGAGCTTGGGGCTCAGTGCGCTGGGCAGAGACGCTGAAGTCGAAGGCACAAGAGAGGAATAGTTGCAGAGTTTTTTAGAGAGATTTTGTTGGAGTCGTCAGTATATTTAGAGGGTTGCAATAACTTATTCATTAATGGAGATAATCCTCCTAAATAAAGCCATCCAATTGATTCTGATGACAACAACGTTTACCTAGGATACTGCTGTGGCTGATGTTTGTGCTCTCTAAGTTTTTTTCAAGTTGGTTTCTTTTCTTCTGTCTTTCAAATACCGGGAAAGACTTAATGACACCAACATTTAATAACCTCTAGAACTAAACAAAGCCTAACTCTGGATTTCATACAGATCCATTCCGAATTTTTTTCCGTAATCCTGTTCAGGAGTGAAAACCAAAACTCCTCGGTTGAGCTAATTATTAGAGTGAAATCTTTTACAAGCCAGACCCTTCAAGGCAATTCATATGCACCAAATTTGGACTATGTCCGAAGGTGTTTTTGTCAAAAAATAAGAAGAAAAGCTCCCCCTAGTAAGTAAAATATGAACTATTAGAGTAAAACACAATGTATATAAGCTAGATCCTCTCGATCAAACAAATAAAATTGGGGGCTCAGTTTGCGTCCTAATGAACCCTGATGCGGTTCATTAGCGGTGTGAAAGGAAAGCAAAGTTATAAACCAAACGTAGGAAGTGGTGCAAAGCACAGCTTATCGCGAGACATATCCGGGATTTAATATTTTTAATTAAAAAAGTATGATATGAACAGACAGAATAGATCTCCTCGATAGTTTCATATACACCAAATTTGGACTGAATCAGACCAACGCTTGAGAAATTATTTTTGTAAAACAGATAAAGCTCACCCTAGTGCCAGAAATATATAACCCACCTTTCCCAAAATCAATGCAGTGCTTCCACGCAACTGGAAGTAGTCCATGGTGGTATGAAGTTTGAACAATCTGGAAAACAGTTTTTTCATAAAAAAGCTACCACTTTTGGGTAAAATGTGAACTTTTGGAATAAAACAAAATCTACAGAAGATAGGTTTCCTTGAGAAAATTCATATTCACCAAATTTGGACAAAATCGGACCAATGCTTGAGAATTTATGGACCAAATGACTCTGGCAATAAAGCTCCCCCTAGTGTCAAAAATATACAACGATCTCTCGCAAATCAATCCAGTCTTTGCTCACACTAAGGTCTATGTTGGTATAAAATTTGACATTAAGGATCTGCAGCGGTGCCGGGGGGATAAAGTTTCCATAAAATAAACCAAATAAAATCAAACATCAACACTAGGTGGGTTTACATGGGACACTTTTTATCTTTACTGAATTAAACTTTTCCGAATTGCAATGTCGGACCTGTTTACATGACATGTGATCTTTTCAGACCTGGTGTTTACATGCATCGACTCATCTTATCGGAAACGCTTTCAGACATGCGCAGACAATCCACAATCCAATTCATAAGGTGGCGTAATGCTTCGTGAGTTGGGTGCCAACCGCCAACAAGCGCCCAGAAGAAGATACGACAAAGAGGGCGTGCGCGGAAGTGACTTTTCGCCCATCTAACCGTCCAAATATGTTAAATATTTCCAATTTGCAACTAATAAATCATTATCCGATGCAGACTGTTACTGTTTTGAAGTCGCCATATTAAAAATGCGTCGCAGCGCTGAAAAACTTAGCGGAGCATTACATCACGACGCTGGGCATGCGCAGATACAGCTGAAACAGAAAGCTCTCCTACCCGGTGTTTCGATGCATTGACTCACCTAATCGGAAACGCTTTCAGACATGCCCAGACGATCCACACTCCAGTTCATAAAGTGGTAAAAAGGCATTAGGTGTGTTTGGTGCCAACCGGCAACAGCGGCCCAGAAGAAGAATACGACAAAGAGGGCATGCGCGGAAGTGACTTTTCGCTCATCTAACCGCCCAACTATGTTAAACTCTTTCAAAGTTGCAATGAGTAAATTACTATCCGATGTAGACCGGTACTGTTTTGAAATCGCCATATTTCAAATGCGTCGCTGAAAAAACTCAGCGGAGCATTACTCTTTATGCTTATTACGCTGGGCATGTACAGATTCAACTCAAACAGTAAGCTTTGGTTATCCGAAAGGCTTTCCAAAATGATTTAGACTACCTCCTTGCAAAGGAATGAAATCTAATTCGGAAAGGTTCTTTCCATTCCCAAAGGGGTGTTTACCTGCAGCATTTTCTTTGGCAATAACTCAGACATTAATGGAAAAATGGGCATGAATTTTTCCTATACCTAGGGTACTGTGGTGCCTTAGCGGAGATTTTAGCTCTTTGAGTGTTTTTTTTGACTTCATTAATTCATTATCTGTAACCGCTTATCCTATTCAGGGTCATGGGTTAATGGTGAAATGAGAATTTTCAATTGTACAGAGTACAGAAATCTTGCAAATACAGTCCAGCGAATGAAAAAAAGTAATGAAAGTTATAACATTAATCATCAATACCGTATTTTTTTATTGTTTGTTTATTTTTCATGTATCAGCATTTGGTCATCATGGTCTTTATTTAATTTTGCAATCTTCAGGTTTTTGAACTCCTACTCCAAAATGAACGCACAAAGTGCAAACACAGGCCTCTGCTGTGCATGAAGGTGTTGAGACTAATCGGTTGTGATGGTCCAGAGGGAACTCTGCAGGATTCTGGCACTGAATTGGTTCTTTCACTGCCAGTCTTCCATCTGTCACCGGATCCACTGCAGAGAGAGTCACGATCTCTGTGCATCAACACGAGGAAAGAGGCTCTACAATATGTATCATTTTATTCACTATAAAGTGGAAGTTTTGATGCTTGCATTGTGTCCATATGTCTCTCTATATGAGTGAAAGCTAGTATTAGTGTGTGAACCTGCGTTGTTGTCAATATCTCTCATAAGCGCTCTGATATCCTTAATGCAACTCTCATGGCTCACAGCAGGGATGCACTCTATTTTCAGAACAATCATCTGTCTGCATCAAGTGTTTTAAAGAGTGAATATTAAGTTTACAAGAAGTCATAAAATATCACCCTCAACCAAAGGCATGTCCCAACAAGGTTATCCTTGTAAAGAAATGTACAGGCATGTCATAGAGACTTTATGTTAATGAACTCAAACTCAAAATGTTTGTTGACTTTTCTTGTTTTGAAAGGGATTATGTTGTCTTATTAAAAAACTGTGTGCGCTTGCATCAATGGATCGGGTTTTAAATACAAATCAAGTATCACTGTGATACAAAGAATTGTTATCACTCATTATTAAATTACATTCTGTGGCAAAATGCGTAGTATTACTGACTAATTCATTGTTTTTGAGTTTTAAAGATAGTTTTATGCTTTTGATTTAACCTCCAATCAGTGAGTGGAACTAAGATTTGTGTTTTTATTTTTCCATGTTTCACTCGATGACCCTGGACTGTTTTATTGTACGAATCTGTGAAAGTGTTTTGTAGTAGAACAAATATTAACAATAGCATTGACGTAACTACAATAGAAGTATGAAACATTTGAAGTTTGGGGCCGATTGGACCAGGAACAAGGGAGCTATAGCACCTTCCTCTCTAGAAGTATAAGTACTGATTTCTTTGTGACATTTAACTTGACGGCTTTGATGTCTCCATTGATATCAGTTTGCAGTAGTAGTAGTAGTAGTAGTATTAGTAGTAGTAGTCGTTTAAGTAGTGATGTCTCACAATGTTTCGCTGGATAAACCTGGAATGTTTTACTGTATTAACCTTAGTATGATTTGTAGTAGTAGTGATAGAAACATGTCTAGGATAGGATAACTAACGTTTCAACTAAACATTTTTTTTGTATTTTTTTGAATCCTTATTGTTTCAACATTAGGACTTAATCAGAAGGTTGACTTAGCATCTCTGGAAACGGGACCTTCCTAGGAGCACATGAATACACTATCAGTGGTTCATGAATTAAAAGAAAGAATCACAAAACTTTGACAAGCTGACATCTGACCCTCCTTTCCCAACTCTGACTCTGATGAGGACATAAACTTCCCATCAACTCTATTTACAAGGGAAACACCAGGAAACCAGAGAAAGTGGAGTACTTCCACCCTCCCATCAGGTTCCCCCTCTCCAGTTTGAGGTAAGCCTTGTCCCCTCTCTCCATTATCACCAGCCCAGCATTGGTTGCAGCTTCCCTGGTCACATCCTGATCCCCTGCGAAGGCTGAAATCACCGGCCAGCCGTTGAGAACCAAGCTCACCTGTGTGAGAGAGAAAAAAAGGTGAGAACAAGTATCTTAAAGGCATGGGTTGATATTTTCACTTGGAGCCATGCTTAAATGAGAAGTTTGCCCACTCTTTATGAACCCCAAGCCACTGGAAAGTCAGCTGAAATTCTTTAGTGTACAAAAACATCTACGAGTGTTTTTTAAAGCTAGTAACGTAAGTGGGAACCCCACCACATGAAGGTGCATAAGAACTCACAATTTCTGCATACCTTGTTGGTCTTGTCGTGTTTCATGTGCACATTTACGTTTGTGCACCTTCGTCAAACAAAGTGGATCCAAGACTCTAAGCTTAGAGGATGAGTGAAAATTGAATCCTAGAAAGGGTAGTAAATAAGTTTTTTTCAAATCAATCTGGGATATCATGACTTCTGTAGACTTCGATGACATCGTACAAGCAGCATTTAGGTATTTTATGATGTTTCTGGTACTTTTTTCCGATGCTTTTAAATGGGTCCCAACCTTCTTCAGATGTTTCCTTATGTCACCATGTATGACTCAGTGTATGGCATTATAATAGTAACTGCTATGACTTTCTTTTAAAAGCGATGCATAGTAATAGCTGTGAGAATAGCTGTGAGAAATACACAGATATCATACATCTTTTGGAAAGAGTGGCTCCAGAAACTGATAACTCATCCAGTGCTAGATTAGCAGTGAGGGTAGTAGAGATAAGCAGCAAGACCAAGACATGATTTGTCAGATAGTGTCATTATTATCTGGCATAATCTTTCAGAATGTGGAGTATTTGATTTGCTTGAAAAGCAATCAGAAACAGCCAGTGATGAAGTGTGCAAAAGTATCAAAAATGGCTCCCCAGTGCTGACACAGAATCTCCTGGCAGCGATCAGGGAATATTGCACATTAAAAACAACATTTCAAGACATGGCTTTGGACAGGTTTTGGATATTATTGGAGAAGGAGGACATGATGGCTCCTAGTATCGTCATTACAAATCAAGAAGACCATTCTAACAATGTTTTCATGAAATTTGATTTGATCAAAATTTAAAATAATTGTGCTCCCCAGAACCTATTCGTCTAAGCTGTTCTTACTTGTATGGTCTGCCGGTTGTAAACTTTCACCACATGAAAGCTGAAACTGTAGACTCCTTTCCTTGGGGCCTCAAAGACACTCCTTGCTGGGTCAAAATGGCTGCCAACATTTACTAGGACCTAAATAGGAATGCAGATCAAGACCAAGGATTAATGGTACACTGAGACCATGGAGACTGTCAGAGCTTCATTTGTACTCTCTGCCAGGAGAACTGGAAGAGCAGGGACAAATAATGAAACAAACATACTACACTGATACTATACTAATACTATACTGATACTATACTAACTACTTTTGTTGGATTGTCAGGTGGGAAGATTTGTCTTGGGCCAGAATATACCCCTTTAAAGTTTTGGGGCTGATCTGTTATTTGTTTCAACAATAACTTGAACATTGCAAAACTGGGTGTTTTTTATAGAAACTCTTTTGTACCATTTTCTTTGATTACTTCAGTAATAGTACATGTATCTTGATTTAAAAAAAAAAAGAAAAGAATAAAAGTTTGTTAAGGGGGTTGGGTTCATCGATCCATGTTCTAGTTGGCGGGGGTCTGGTCGCTGTAGCTGCAGACTAAGTGGTGTATTCCTGACGTGCCTCTCCTAAACAAACATTATCTCATTCTGGGGGATACTGAGGTGTTCCCAGGCCAGATGAGATATGTAATCCTCCATCTAGGTCCTGGTTTCCTTCCAGTTAGAACTTGAGCAGGAACCAAAAAACCTGCCAGTAGGTGGGTTTACATGAACAGCTTAATTCCGATTAGATTCGGAAAAGACGTCTAATTGGAAAGAAAATGCTGCATGTAAACATCCCTTTTCGAATGGAAGAACCTTTCCGAATAAGATTTCATTCATTACAGTTAGTCAAAATCTTTTCGAAAAGCCTTTCCGATAGCCAGTCGCTGCCTGTAAACGCTGTATTGGAAAGCTTTCTGTTTCAGTTGTATCTGTGCATGCGTAGCGTAGTGACGTAATGCTCCGCTAAGTTTTTTCAGCGCTGCCACGTATTTTAAATATGGCAACTTCAAAACAGTAACGGTCTGCATCGGATAATGATTTATTAAGTGTAACTTTGAAATATTTTAACATATTTGGACGGTTAGATTGGCGAAAAGTCCCTTCCACGCATGCCCTCTTTGTCGCATCTTCTTCTGGGAGCTTGTTGGCGGTTGGCACCCAACTCACGAAGCATTACGCCACCTTATGAATTGGATTGTGGATCGTCTGCGCATGTCTGAAAGTGTTTCCGATTAGGTCAGTCGATGCATGTAACCACCGGGTCGGAGAAGATCACACGTCATGTAAACAGGTCCGACATTGCAATTCGGAAAGGTTTAATTCGGAAGGGAGAAAAGTTTTCCATGTACCGACCTAATGATGCACTAAATCTAGCCGCCTGGAACCGGACTACCCGCAGAAAACCAACACAGACACAGGGAGAACATGCAAACTCCATAAAGAAAGGCCAGACGGCCCTAGAAGCCATAATTAAAATTAGGCAAGACAATGTCAACGGACACGAGTAAGAAGAACATAGTTAAGTAAAGAAGAAAAACATGTTTTCATTGACTATAAAGCCCTCACTGACCACCATAGAATACATTGTTGCATCTGCTTTAACAGCTATTTAATTACCAGATAGATTATCACACCTCATTGTCTTGGTGAAACTTCTGACTCGTCACTGCCATCTTATGTATGTCTACATCTTATGTATGTCAACATCTTATGTATGTCAACATCTTATGTATGTCAACATCTTATGTATGTCAACATCTTAAGCACGTTGGGGCTCATGGATACAATGTTTTCTAAACAGAATATCTAGTTTTTTACATATATTCTATTTTTCTTTGTAGTATTTTTTGTTTTGCCTGGTGAACCACTCAGACTGCAAAAACAAAATCAATAAATCAATTCCGTTTTGACTGTCATGACTAGTTGCCATGGCATTGATCATCCTTAGAAGTTTGGAAAGAGGGGAGTCACACACTCATAGAACGCTCAGGATTTCTCTGGACTAACACATCGTAATTTTTAAGTATATGAAATCATTTCCATTCCTACCACCTTATACACTAAATATGTAAGCAACCGATTTTTGTGACATCTCTGCACATATGCGACTGAAACAAACCTGGTCAAAGTAGATGGTCATAGTGCGGTTGCTCATCTCGGATGGTTCATGGTTGTTGTGACGGATGGCTGAAAATGCCACCCGACCGCTGCCTGACCTCACCGACATGCCCAAAGCGTTAACCGATGGCTCTGCAGCGGGTGTTGAGTCACACACAACCAGACACTTTCCCTCCAACACGATTGGTTCTGTGTCATTTTGGCAAACAACCTCTGAGGGTCCCCATAGCATAAGGAGCAGCAGTCCAATGGAAATGACCAAACGGGATTCAGGGAGGGGGGATGAGGGAGGAGTTAAACCGGGCATAGTTCTAAAAAAAGAGGATGAGTTTGGTGATTTGGGGTCTTTAAGCGTTTATTTACTCCCAGCAGAGTGGTGGTATGATCATGACAAGTCATCAACTGTTTTTTTGTCTTTGTTTACAACCCTCCCTCTAGAGAAAGAACCATAAGTTCACCGTGACAGAACTCTTTTCTCACATCCCATGCATTTTCAGTCATTCAGGTAATCTTCAACCTCTGCCAATGCTGAATGAATGAATGAATGAACTATTAATCGGTGGCAAGATGGCAGCTTCTCATATGAACGGACAGGAAGTCCTTGAAAGGACACCTTGGTGAGACTAGCAGTCCGTCAGCTGGGTGTTGACGTACAAAGCCAGATGGGTTTGGAGGCTCTCAAGGCTTTAGACCTGGTTGAAGCAGTAAATCATAGACATTAAATAAAGATTTTTCACAATATTACACATAACAAAATAATAATAATTTCATTTGTAGAGTACATGAATACATGAACATAAAACAATCAAACAATAAGTTACAATACAAAACAAAATTCAACAAAACAAAACTAACAATTACATATCAAATCATGCAGCTGAAAAGGCCTTTCTGTTTAAAGACAACAAGCGCAGGCAGTGTGAACAGTGTGTTGGGACAGGGGCAAATGCACAACAACTCAAGAAAACATGCAAGTAGATAAAGCACAACCAAATAAAGAAAACATCTACATCGAGTTGAATACACATGCATTTACAAAATCTACAACACATCAGATTAAGAAAAAGGATTTGCAAAAGCCATAAGACGACAGAAGAGTTTATTCAAGGACACTTAAAAGTGATGCACTCCCGAACACGCTTTTTTAATGCTCAGGAATTACATTTTGTCATTTTACTCTCATCTGAAATTTAAAACAGTGAAAGTAAAGATGCATACAGTCCAGCAATAACTGCTTTAATCTGAAAAGAACTAGGGGGTTTGGAGCCATCAGCCAACTTTGATGCAAACCCTTAAAGAGTACAAGAACTGTATGTTTGCCGGTGGTTTTTTGTAAATCAATTGTGGAATCTGTTCCGACCTCGCTAACGGACGAATTTGCAGCGTCGTGATCCAGGCGTGCCTCTTCCTCACATTTTCATTCCCCTGTGTGTCATGTTTGTACTAACTGAGTGCTTGCAAGGCATTGTCATCAATCACCAGTGGCCTGCTGCCAATCAGCCTGCATCCCCCCAGTGACACATCTGCTAAGCTCCAGCAGTAGGTGCCCAGACTATTCACTCAAGTCTTTGCCAAATGTTGTCTGTATGTTGAATATGCTTTATGGAACTGGATCAAGTGAAAGTAAGTCAGACTGAGTGGAATAAGCCTGATTTATATGATAAACTGGATTTCCAGATTAAGCTAAAGGTATCAATGAAAACAGATGATTAAGTGAATTAATATTTTCTGCAATTTAAAGAAAAATTCAAAGAGATATTTAGTGCTTAGATGTTTGAAACTTACATTTCATACAGGTATATGCTTGTCTTCCATGTACATAATTCAATTTTCTAGAATAAAGATATTTAACACTACTTCTATTTTAGTAGTATATAATTTGAATCTTAAGCTGTGTTTGCTGAGTATTAAGGACAATGGCGCAGGTGGAGGGATACATTCTCTCGCTTGTTGACTCTTACACATAACAAATGTGGAGCATCCTCTGGGCACGGGAGGCAACACTCGTGCAACAAGTTAACTTTTGAAATTACACTTACAATTTATGCTTTTAGAATGTTTGCACCATAAGCTGAATCATGACCATTGCACATCTTAAATCAAATTATCTGTGGCCATTCTATGAAACGAATTTCCCTTTTTTGGGACAAAAAAGTTTATAATTCAACGTACATATACCACTGTGAAAAAAATGCATTTCTATGAATACTTTAGACTTGCTTTATGATTTTACCTTTTTAAAACTACAGTACTACTACTTGCCTTTATATTATATATACATGGCTGAATATTGCAAACGATGGGTCTGCAGTGCTCGTACATACAGATCTCATTTCAGCATTTAGTGTTATAAAAAGCTATTCAATGGAGAAAACTATAGCTGGGGCAGACAACATGTAAAAGCGGAAGTGGTGATGTAATGTTTTGGCCAGAAGGAGTCCCTCGTGAGTAATGCCAGCTGGACTCAGGCGATGGGGACAGCGGACTGCAACAATCCCACCACAATCCCACCACCGAGGAGCCATCTGCCATCTCATTCTGCGCCTTTACAATTGAATCCCAATATTTCAACAAGCATGTCTTTACACAAACATATGAGCACCCACTATAAATCGATTTTAAAAACACTCACCGAAGCATCAAGCAGATAGCAGATCAATAAATGATATATAATAAAATATATATAATGAAAACCATCATCTAGAGTCTTAAAGCACTGCAGGAACGCCATTATAATTAAACAAATGTTAGATATTTTATTAAAGGGTTAAAATTCCTTAGATGGGAGTTTAAAAAAAAGATTTTTCAGTGGTATATGACTCCTTTAGTTTAAGTACGAACAATACACCCAACAATGAACAGCACATGCATTTTCACCCAACAACAGGAGCATACAGTATGCACTGAAATGTAATTTCACTCAAAAATATTGCCAGGTAAATACACTCACCTCTGTCTTCAAACACGCTTCTACTGCTTTCTGCAGTAATGTTAGGGCGTTCTAAAAGTCTGGTTCCTCATTACCATCAGCTTTATATCTATTCATCTCCCTCTCTTTTCCCCACCTCTCTCTTTCTCTCTCTCTGACTATCTCTGTGTTACAGGAAACCCCTGCGTTCAAGCAGACGTTAAATTACATCATGCTTTGTGGCCCTTCTGTTCTCATGGCTCCTCAGCCCCCTGCTACCTCCTGCATCCTCTCACCTCCCCATCGTCTTCTACCTCATATAGAACTGAACAGCCCAAAAAACCCTGATATACACTGACCAGCCATAACTTTACAATCAAATATTGTGTATGTTTCCTTGTTGCCACCAAAGAAGTTCTGACCCGTCATGGTATGGACTCCACCAGACCTCTGAAGGTGAGCTGCAGCAGATCCTTTAAGTGCTGTTGAGTGCGTTGTGCGACCTGCAATGGATTGTAATACTCTGTCCAACACAGAGCACAATATTCAATATTTGAGCATTTGTGTCCCACTGGTACATAATAATAATAATACATTTAATTTATAAGGCACTTTACATTTGGATCAAATCTAAAAGTGCTACAAGGTCAAAGCAGATAAAAGCATCACTAAAAAATAAAATAATTATATAAAAATATGACTAAAAAGCAGCGATGTTAATTAAAAGTTATAGGTTCTGCTAAAAAGAAAAGTTTAAGTAATTTTTTAAAAATGTCTCAGTCATCTGTGGAGCCCTCAGATGGTCAGGGAGGGCATTCCACAGACGACGGGCAGCAGAACAGAAGGCCCGATCACCCATGGTGCTTAGCTTAGTCCGGAGAAGAAGGAGGCGGTATGAGTGGGTAGAACGGAGGGATCGTGTTGAGGTCAGTGGGGGGAATAGTTCTTTTAGGTAGGGGGGTGCGTTACCATGGATGTACTGGTGAGTGGGGAGGGAGATCTTATAATCAATCCTGGTGGAGATGGGAATCCAATGAAGGGAATGAAGAACTGGAGTGATGTGTTCATGTTTATGAACTCTCATCATGATCCTTGCAGCACTGTTTTGAACATACTTTAGTCTTTGAAGACTTTTATCAGGGATCCCGGTGAGAAGTGCGTTACAGTAATCCAGTCCGGCGGAGACAAACGCGTGAACCAGCTTTTCAGCATCACTCAAGGTGAGTGAAGAACGGAGTTTGGAAATATTTCTGATATGGTGAAAGGAGATCTTGCAGATGAGTTTGATGTGGGATTCAAAAGTGAGTTGATGAGTCAATTATGTTCTGTGAAAAGCTGGAAATATGCCACGTTGTCAGCCAGCATACACTAATTTCTACTCTTTAAATAAGATCATCTCTGGCCTGACGTGAGAATTGAGTATCTACGCACACTAGAGAGATTGGTGTCTCTTTAAACTACCTACAGTAAGAGCCTAGATTACAGTACATAAAGAGAAAAGGTGAGAGAATGTCAAATCTCAGACCTGGTTCTGTGAAGGTAATGCATATATGGAACCTCCTGTATAATGTATTTAGTTTCTATTTATTCATTTGATTTATTAATTGATTCATCTTTACTTTTCAATTTTGATTTTCTATTTTCTATAGTATTAAGCTATAGGCCAGATGGCAGCAGCTTCAGACATTTTTATTTTATTAAAATGTATCTTTCTTTTTTATCGGCGAACAGCAAAGCCTTCTTTATTTTATGCAATATTGTTGTGAACGAATGGGTCCAAGTTCACCATAGTCAAACTCTTAAGTTTGTCCTTCTTGCTTCAGGAAGGTTTTTGTGGGAGATGTGAGGTGTACTTTTGGTTCACACTGTAGTCTGTAACTTAATAATCTAAACCCTTGTACCTGATATGTTAGTCATGCCCCTAAATTGGCTGGAGCCATTTGAGAAAGAGAGGTTTCTGGTTTCCTTGTACGTTATTGCCACCAAGTGGAGCAGTCAGAATATTTCAAGGAATAATTGAATCTTCAGTTACAATAATGAAAAAAGACATTTAGAATCCTTTGAAGCATGCAGATAACTACGCAGATCTTCAGCCACGTGTCAATATCCATAGAGGTTAAGCAGAAAAGGCGACTAAGTTTAAAGATAACATAATGAAAACTAATTAAAAATTAAATCATACACATATAGGTATAACTGATCAATACGTAGTTTAATACCTGCATTGTAATAAATAATTGAGCATGGAGTCCCTGCCACAGCTGCGTTTCACTAAGGAATGAATCTTTAAAGAAGAAAGCTTCAAATTCCCCAGAATTGCAAAAGGCACCACTCCGTTAGGTTCACTGAAATAGGAAAGACTTTTCTAGTTATACCCTTCAAACGGTCATCTAAAATTAAGCCTTACGGCCACCTGTCCACCAGTGCTAGGTTTTTAAGTGTCTAAAGACTTATTAAAATAATATTTCAAGTCTGCACTGGAACCAAAACCAATCAATATCTGAAAATGAAAATGGAAAAAACTAAAAATGTGAAAAGTCCCCCCAATAACAAAAGTCGTGTGTATGAAGTGAATGTCGAACAGATTCTGAGCTATTCTCGGGAAATGAAACGTGATTGACAGATGGGACAGAATACATTCCTATATCCCCTTCCTCAGTAACCAGATATGATAAGGCTTACAGGTTTGGTTCATGTGTCTGTTGTCTATAGATTGTTGGCATCTGCCAGAAAGGACCAGCTCAGTGTAGAATGGGTAGGAGGAGATCTTGAAGATGAGATCAAGTTTTTTCCCTATCCTCATTTCGCAACCACCTACACATCCATTCTGTTAATTTCTTTATAAGCTTTTTCACCTGACTGTTGTTTTTCCTCCATCTCACCATGGCAAGAAAGGGGCTACTAGCTGCTGCGGATTGGTAAAACACCTGGAGCCGGCTTGGCAAATGAATTGCCCATTTCGGATATATAAAGTTGTCTGAACTGAAAGGAAATAAAGTAAAGGATTTTTCTCAGAAAAAATCCTTTACCTCTTTTGTGCAAGTTCATGAGGACAGACTATGTCCGGTGAGGACAGACTATATACACTGATCTAAGGAGACACTGAGACACAGCTGGAGGGAAAACCCAGGTGAACATAATGAACAATCACACAAGAGGAGATCAGACTCACAGACAGACACAGAGAGGGAAAAGGAACACAAGTGAAATACAAAATGACTAGACTAAGAAGAAATAAGGAAATGAAGACAATAAACAGATCAACACACTAAAAAGGCATAACAAAGGAAACATGACAGGAAATGTAAAGCTAACTAAACAACATACATAACACTTTCAAAATAAAACAGGAACACAGACCAAAATGACAAACCTTCAAAATAAAATAATACTAAATAAACACAAAGTCATGACAAGATATATACCAAGCAGTTCAGGTTCCCCACAAAGGTTTCTCGGTTATGCTCACCTTTTTATGCAAATGAACATGTGGCACACCTTACTTTTCTAAACAAATCTGTTCTGGATTTTACCTTTAGAGGAGCCTGGTGCCCTCTCCGTGAAATGTAGGTGAAGCTCTTCTTCACTCATGAGAACATCTTGAGCAGCCAGAGAGTACTGGACAGCGCATACTGGGCCTGTAATGATCTGGAATGTTCCTTGGGCCGTTCACTACCTCTCCAAAAAAAGTAATCTCGCTATTAGTAAAAAAAAAACCCTGCTGTTACAAATATCCTCCATGGCAGAGATATTTTAAAACATTTCCTCATTATGATAGTAGAAAACATAATCACCAAGCACACATTTCCCTTTTAAACATATCCTGGTACAGCATAGTTCCTGCTCGCTCCTATTGTACATTCAGTGACCTGCGGTGAGGTTGGTGGCAGGTGCGGCACTGACCCTTTCAGAGTCAGATTTACAAACATATGAATGAAAAATACATGACCTATTCTATGGAAAGTGAGGACATATGATGAAAATGTCTACAAACATTACATTGGTGACAAACAGTGAGAAAGCAAAAGCCACGTGCTTGACCCAGTTTGTGAGGGACTCTGCAATCTGAAATTAAATGAAATTCTGATTATAAAAAAATGAATGAAATGATTGGAATCATACATACATTTCACTTATAGCACTTATCAGAAGATAGATATTATTTTCAATTTTAATTTATTTGATCATTATTCTTTTTTTTTGCTTTTCACGATGACCCCTCACCTGCCTCTCCTGACCACCCTGTCCCTGTGTACATCACAACAACTAAACAGGCCTGTCTGCACGGGCAGGCTGAGGGGCAAACAAGGCTTATTGATGCGCATAGGGAGTGAAGGCTAGCCTGCCTTGTCTTGATTCCACAGGCGAGCTACTGTAGAAAAGAATTGTTGGTTCTGATAGAAAGGTGTCAGAACACACATTCCATCACAGAGCTGTTTTATTACCACTAAGTGGAGCTGTACAATGTGAGGCAGATGGATTTAATGCTATGGCCATTTGGAAAAACATTTATTTGTTGGTTACATATTGTAATAAAGAGCACATGATCATGCACATGTTTTTCCGCCAGTAAAGTCAAAAATTGCTCATCCTTTTTGCACCATGTGGCATTGTAAAAAGTCCCATTGCCTGTCACATGGCATCTCACTGATAAATGAGCCAGTGCTTTCAGACAACTTTGCTGGATAAAAGAGAAACTAATCTAGCCTTTACTGTGCGCTAGAGTGTTTTGTTTCATGCTGTTTGCTTACACCTGTATAACTCAGAACCACGCCATAACTGTGGCATGTTTGAAAAGAAATGCAGAACTGCAGTATTGTGTCAGGCAGGTGTCACCGGCCCTTCAGGCGTTTCATAACTGGAAAATATTAAACAGTTGACTCAAACACCACACCCATGACGATAAACACTCCTTCCCTGTGTGAGAGCCACTATTAGCCCTGATAGCTATTCTTACACTTAGTTTCAAACATAATACTGCTACAGGTTGTGTCGGACATGCTGCTATTTTAGGATCAGATGGTTCCTGTGAAGCCGGCAGACAGAGGAGCGAGGGCTTGGTGCAGCAGAGGGAGGGCCAGGTTGATGAATAACTGTTTTCGCGTAAAATTTTCCTCTTTCACAGCAAGTAGTGAAATGTATTCATGCTCATTCATGCAATAGGGGAGACACCTAATCACACTGCTGTCACAGAGGGAAGGCGACTGACTAGCTTCACCTAAGAGAAGCAGAAGTAAGTATGTTGTTTTTTGAAATGTTGCTTCACAGTTTTTAGTCCTCTACAGGGTTTTAAAGTTGGTTTGGGCTCATTAGCTTTCCTCTGAACAATACCAGATTAGTTTAGGTTTGAGCTGGAATCATTAAATACACTGTATTTTCTGATTGTTGTGGGATTCAAGTATGTTATTACAATATACATGTTTCTTAAATCAAGTCAGGTATGATATCCGTGTAAACCATTAAGCCTCAAACAATATGTCCTCCATTGATTCGTATGTGGAGAATTTATTACATTTAAAAATATTTGTAACCACAGTGCTGTATCGGACTTCTTCCTGAAGGATTTCTATGTGTTTCTCAAATGAAATGGTGTCATGTTTGGTAAAAAACAAACAAAGTGAAAATACAATTCTCAAAATATGATTGTATTTATTGAAGCGAAAAAGTTCTCTAACACCAACTGGGTATGTATGAAAAAGTACTTGCCCTCTTAAAAAGTGAATCCCAAGACCTACCAAACCTTATTAATAATTTGTTGGAGCTGGTCTAGACACACCAAGAACTGATCACCACCAGCCCTCTTCAATCACATCACCACCTCATAAGCACCTTTCTCAAGTCTACTCTGTGGCTCATAGCTCCAATATTACAAAGACACTGGGCAGAACTGGATGATGGGCGAGTGGTGAGGTGAATGCCACTGCTGACCCCGAAGCACACCAACGCTCATCTGAATTTTGCCAGAAGACATCTTGATGACCGTCGGAGCTTTTGGGAGAATACTCTCTGGGCTGATAAGCTGAATGTAGAACTTTTTTGAAGACAGGAGTCCCGTTACATTAAGATGACTTGCCCTAATCAAGGGAAACATGAATACAGAAAATTCTGAGGGAGAATATTAGGTCATTAGTCCGTGAGTTGAGGCTCAAGCACAACTCATGCAGCAAGACAATGATCCAAAGAAGAAGAGTATGCCCACTTCTGAATAAATGAATAAAGTTTACATTTTGGAGTGGACTAGACAAAGTCTGGACCTGAACCCCTCTGGGATGCTGTGATGGTACCAGAAAAGAGCACAAACCCTCCAATGTGGCTGCACTAAAGCAGTTTTACAAAGGAAAGTCGGTCAAAATTCCACCACAGTGATGTTAGAGACTCATGTCCAGTTATTAGAACTATTTAGCAGCAGTTGTTGTTGCTAAAGGTGGAATGACCAGCTATTTAGATTTGAGGGCCAAATACCTGGAAACATTTTTGCCATTAAATAAAATTATCATCTAAAACTTGAATTTTCCGCTCACACAGGTTGACTTTGTTTTATGATCATTTAATTTGAAGCATAACACCAGCGGAAAATGGCAGCTGTGTTGCTAAGGTCACCTTTAATGAATAAAGCAATACTTTCGAAAAGAGCTAGAAGTTTATTTCAATCTCCTTTTGAATGAATTTTGCAACTTTTGATGTCACCTACTCGGTACACAAAAATCCCTTTGCAGCTATGTCCTGCTTAATATATAATAATATGACCCAGCTGCAGCATGTATATGCAAAATGATATGATATAATACAACTTTATTGTCAGTTTGCACTGAAATTAGTTTTGCATCCTCCATATTTTCCATTGAAGAGTGTTAAACACAAACAAACAGTGTGTTAGACATTAAAAATGCTGCATAAACCATCAGACAATCAACCAGACCTTTGGAATCTCAGTGGTTAACACACCAATGAGGATCGTGGAAAGACTAGACAAACAAACACAGTCATAGGTTTCAGACTAACTTGCAATCTTTGGCTTTCAATAAGTTTTCTTTTTTTGCAGCGTTCAGTTCATCATATAATTTATAGCCTCAAGTTGCTCAAGCTCTCTTGGTAATAGGTATTTGGAGCACTGTTGTAATTACGAGGGCATCTTCTCTCTGGGTGTGTCTTGTGTGTGTGCCAGCTGAGAAAACAATGACTAACCAAAAAGTTCAGGGTGTGAATCTTGAATTTCAAGATGTGAGACCAGGGTGCTGCTGATTATCTCTCATTAGTCCCAGGTATGTGCAACCTGGGACTACTTTTATGTTTGTTTAATGGATATTAATCTATTTATGCACTTTCTCTGTCAAAGACGATTAACAGGAACTGATTACATAACTTTTTTATTGTTATTTTTTTTCTGTTGGGCAGACGATGGCCTCCTCAGTGAACATTCTACCAGAAAAACAGTTCCACTGCACCATCTGCCTGCAGGTGTTTATCAACCCGGTCACAACTTCCTGCGGACACAACTTCTGCCAGACCTGCCTCCAGAACTTTTGGGCCAATAGTGAGGTCTGCCAGTGCCCCACCTGTAACAAATCATTCACCCCCCAGCCTGAAATAAGCATAAACACTGCCTTCAAGGAGCTGGCAGATGCATTCAGGAACATAATAATCTGTTCATCGGCATTGCCGCTGTCTGCGGCCGCCGAGCCACATGAGGTGGTCTGTGATGTTTGCGCGGTGACATCCCTGCAGGTCAAAGCCCTGAAATCCTGTCTGGGTTGTCTGACCTCGTATTGTGAAACCCACCTGGAACCTCATCAGAGAGTCGCCACCTTGAAGATGCACAAGATGATTGCACCGGTGAACAACCTGCAGGAGAGGATGTGTAAGAAGCACAGCAGACTGTTGGAGATGTTCTGCAGGTATGAACAGAAGTGTGTTTGCCAGTTCTGCACGGAAACTGAACACAAAGATCACCAGGCTGTTCCGATAGAGGAGGAGAGTGGGATAAGGAAGGTATGGAATAAAAAATATACTCCTTATGATAAAAATCTGCAATAATTCATCCTGATTAGAACTACAAATGATCTTCTGTTTGCTCAGGTACAGTTAAGAAAGACTGTGGAAAGTTTTCAGCAGATGATCCAGGAAAGGATGGATAAAGTTGAGGAGATCAAAAACTGTCTGAAGCTTAGCAAGGTGAGCTCCCAATCTGAAGCGTAACTTTCTGTGAAAAAAGCAGTATCTGATATTCTTGGGTCGCGTCTCCTCGCCAACTGGAGTAGATATTGTTGAATGTACAACAAATTACCCGTGTTTGATAATAAAGATTTCCTTGAACCTTGAATTTGATTTGAGTTCCAGTCTCTGGCATAATAATTTGTTGCCTCTAAATGCATAATTTCTAACTAAACAATTTAAAATTCTAGTTGACAAAATCTGGAATATTCCATAAAGCCAAATCAGACTTTAATATGGGGTAGATCTTATGGGGATGTCAAATTCTCAAATTTTATATGCATCCTAATTCCTTGGGTTATATCCTTCCTCTTTGAAAAGCATCTCCCTGTGGGTCTGTGTAGTTCCAGAACCTTAGAAACAGCTTTGGAACCTTTAACAGACTGATGTATTTCAGTCACCTTCTTCCCTCATCTCGTCAGGAGTTTCTTTTTATTTTGGCGGTCTGTGATACTGGTGAGCTGACTTCCTGCTTTTAATAATGGTCTATTGAAGTGATAATGTGATTAAACAGGGCTGGATGCTGCAGTTGGTATTTTTTAGCTTTTAGTTTCTAAAGGCAAATAAAAATGTTGACTGAACCCCACTTGGTATTAGAGAACCTTTAAGGCTTATGAAACAGTTCTATAATTTAAAACCTGTTTGTTGGGTTGACACAGGGTGCCTTTGATTTGTACTGGACTTTGCTTGAACTTTTGTGATTGTTTTGCCTGAGATACACAAAATATAGAAGAAACTAGGAGATTAAATACTTTTTCATGGCATATTTTATAAGTACAAATTTGTGTTCACTTCCCCGCCCCTGTCTAGATGAGTGCGGAGAAGGAGATGAGCGAGAGCGACCGACTCTTCACATCTTTAATTTGCGACATCGAGGAGAGTAAAACTGAAGCAAATTATGAGATCCTGGAGATGCAAAAAGCAACGGAGTTGAGGTCAGAGGAGCTCATCGATGAGCTGCAGCAGGAAATCACTGCCCTGCAGAGAAGAAATTCTGAGTTGGAGGAGCTTAGGACCAGTGAGGACCATCTACATCTCTTACAGGTTACGATCAGCCTTAAATCCTTAGGGAAAGGAAAGAAATTGGTGGGAACTTCATCTTTTTATGATGAAATGCTTGGCCGAAATGAAGTATAATTTATGTAACTTAATGTTAAGATAAAAAGTACTGCCTTTACCTTCTACCAGTCAAACCCAAAAAAGTTAAAGCTTCATAGCAAATCATTTTCTTAATCAATGAATTCATTTTCTAAATCAATGCACTATTCACATTCTTGAATATGGTTTCCCTCTGGTAGAGAACACCCTCTCTCACTTCATCCCCACCCACCAAGGAGTGGAAGGAGATCAGCGTTCTCCCTGAACTCTGTGTGGGGACGGTGAGGAGAGCGCTGTCTAAAGTGAACGACACCCTGACCATTGAGCTTGAGAATCTGAAGAAGGAAGGTAAAGTAAACTGAAAGGTCTTGTAAGAATGAAATGTACAATATCTGCTTCTGTTTTGTTCAGTAAGAAAATGTTCATCAAATAATAGAATCAAACCTGCTCCAAACATGTAAGACCTTCTCTATTGAGCCTTAAACCTGCAACAACTAATACAATATTTATATCTTCCTACCAGAGATGAAGAGGATGCAGAAATATGTAGGTAAGAATCCATTCAGCATCATGTTATTAAACACATTAAACATGTTATTGTTTGTGCTGTGATTGGTATTTAGGATGATATATAAAAAAAAACCTTTGATTTTATGACAGACAACATTTCAAAAAACGTTTAGAATTATTTTAAATCACTTAATTATCTTGGCTCCTTCTTTGGCTTTGAATCCATCAGAGATATTTTGTTACAACTGTTGATATGGTCCCGTATAGGAGAAGTCACAAGAAGGCCAAAATTCTCACTTCACTTCAATGTTTTGTCACCTAATATATTTAGCCGAAAAGTTTTTTCAAATAATGGTCCCATGAGTCAGAACCAACTTCAGAGTTTAAGATACACCAGGCCTTCCCCCTGTAATAATTTACGGAAAGATCTGGAACTGTAATTACTTTGGGGGAATTTACCACTTCTTCGGATCATGATTTTGGATTGTTGATTCAATTATGCCACCGTTTTTTTAGCTCTACTTTTACTGCCCAGTATTTATTACAATAACTTACAATGAAAACAACTTAATCAGCATCAACTGATAAACTCTAGCTGTCAAAAGGGTAAAACCATTGAGAGCTGGTGAAATTCTCCAAAAACCAGACCGATAATGGGCAATAAACTTTCAAAATTAAACAAATCGAAACCAGTAACAGCAGAACAGTTTGTATTTGCAGTTGATTCTTCTCTAATTTTCTCTCCACATTATCTGCCTAGTTGACGTGGTTTTAGACCCAGGCACCGCCCATCCAAATATCGTTCTGTCCGCTGACGGAAAGCAGGCGGGTCGCGGCGAGTTGCTGCACGTCGTACCTGACAATCCCCAACGATTTGATCCTGTTATCTGTGTTGTGGGCAACAGAGGTTTCCTCTCTGGGAGGTTCTACTTCCAGGTCAGTTTCTTGCTCGGTGTCATACTCATGTATTATAAATCAAAATATAAAAGCTTGTTAAAATCCAGTTACCACTTTAAAATATTCAAGTTACCATGTTCAATGTTTCCCAGGTTGCAGTGGGGAAAAAGACCTTCTGGGACATCGGCGTGATCAGAGAGTCTGCCAACAGGAAGGGCATGATCACTTCCAAGCCAGAGAACGGCTACTGGACAGTGCGGCTGAGAAGCGGGGATGAGTACCGCGCATTGGATTCCCCTTCCATCCAGCTGGGCCTCAAAGAGAAGCCAGAGGTTGTTGGCGTGTTTACAGATTATGAAGAAGGAAGTGTGTCATTCTTTAACGTGGAGGCCAGGTCTCACATCTACACCTTCGCCAGCTGTTTGTTCTCAGACAAGATCTTCCCCTTCTTCAGCCCGGGTATTTGTGATGACGGGAAGAACACAGCACCACTGGTTATCAAAGATGTCAAACATTACCTATAGACTTGAAGTTGATTGAATTTCCTTTTTTTACTTGTAGAATTTAACCAGTATTTAGTAGATAAGCATCTGAGTTTCAGCTTTACATGCACCAACAGAAATGCAATACCTCGTGCAACATGAAGTATCTGCCTTAAACTGTTTACGCCAAGGAGTTTTACAGGTGCGGATGATTTTGTTTTGGGTTGAGCGTTCCCCTTTGATTTCAAAGATAATGATTCATTCTGGACTGACCTTATATGTTTTAATATGCTTTGCATCCTTAGAGGCAAAATATAGAAGAGCATATGTTGCATTAAAAGAAGTAATCTCATTGGATTTAACCAATAACGAGTGTTATGACCCGTCTCTGTCCTGCTTTCTCCAGCAGACACAAATCTGAAATGCAGACACATGGGTGGATTTCCACACTCCAGCCACACTCTCCCTCTCTTTACCTGACTCCTGGTTTGGTCAGTGTTTGTCTTTGTATCACATAGACAACACACACAACCCTCAGACAACACTGATATGCCGGTACCTCATACTTAATCCTAAACTTAACCCTTATAGTAAAATAATTCAAATTGTCCTTCAAACCAGCTTCAGTTCCCCTCCTTTGTGACCGGCTGACAGAAGGTCTGATAAAAGTTTACATAGAGGAACATAGTTATTATCCTTAAATCACTTGCATAACTTCCTAACTTCCTCCCTTCTGAAACCTATGAAATGACACCAATTAAAAGTTATTTTTTTAATTATTAATCCAAAGTATATTGCAGAGATTTTTTTTCTTTATCGGGATCCATCTTGTTTTTATCACGTTTTATTTATATATTTTGATCTAATAGTTATTAATTCACTCACTAGGGAGAGCGTTTTAAGAGAAACACTGTTTTAGGAACTCAAATACTATTTCATGGATAGTTTCCAGATTTTATACCTTCATAGACATTTGTTCAAGGATCAGGCGATTGATTTTGGGAGAGATCAGTCATATATTTCTGGCCCAAAGATTTGGGACATAAATTCTCACCCATTGGTCCGTTTTTTTTGAGTTGTGAATCGAATGAGATCTGTCTTTTAATACATTGAGGTTTATATTTTAAATCCTAATTTTGCATCGACTCCAGTTGACATATCTCGTGTATATCATATTTTACCCCAGAAATTTATATTTTACACACTAGGGGAGCTTTTTACGAAAAAACAAACAGACATACCTCAAAAACTGTCATGGACTAACTGTTGTTATTGTTAATGTTCTCCCCTGCTCTTTGTGCGTACTGTATGTGTGTGTACTGTGTGTGTGTGTACTGTATTTGTGTGAGGGGCTGCACCTTTAAATTAAAGTAACAGGAAAGAGTTCTAGTGCTACTCCATTGCACTTTGTGTGGTCTTACCTGACTAGTCAACAATAAATAATATTCTTATTGGGTATATATTTTCCTCCTGTTTGAACTACGTTTAGCTGAATGGGGTTACCTACTTCTACTAATGTATTTTTAAATGGGTCATAATGGTGGTACTTGGAGTACCGTATATATTCTGAGGTGGTACGTAGTGTAATAAGTTTGAGAACCACTACATTAGTAGATCAGGACCATGGACTAAATAGGTATATTCAGGGAAGGGAAACTCATGGAGTATTTTTCTCATCATTCAGTGGAAGAAGATACATAAAAACTAGTTTATCTCTGGTGCCATAAAGTGACCTTCTTTGTACAATCCTTGGTACAGTGTGAGAAATTAACCCATACTGAACCTTTGCTTACCTGCAGGCATTGTTGTGAGTCTGTCTTGGTGCAAAGGCTTGGTCAATGCTGTATGGAGCTTTAACTTTTACCTCAAGGCCAAGAGTTGTAGGAGGTTATGTGATGCTGTTTGTTCATCTGCGGTTGTTGTAAGGCAAATAACTCAAAAGGTTTGAATAGATTCCAATGAAGTTTTTTGGATAGGTGGGCCCTGAGGAGGGGTACAGATGGTTCGATTTTGAGGGTTATCCAGATGATTGCTCCTCTCATAGTCAGAGTTCTTTGTTTGGGTGCACCGCTAGAAACGTCATCGTCATGCCAAGTCAATCATAGTCAAAGCAGTGCAAGTCATGACTCCGCCATATATGAGATTAGTATTCGGTAAATTATCCAAGTTATAGCTAGCTCAATCTTAAATAAGGAATTCCGCCCTCCGCACAGGGAATTCCAGTTTCTTTCCTCTGGGCTTGGATTTGCTGTCCCAAAGAGCAGAACAAGGTACTGTAGAAATAGATTTGTTGCAGCAGATATTATTGAGTATCAGTGATATGTTTACTCACATCTTTTTAAATATTTTATCTATTTATTCAATTCATCTATGTTTAGCTATTTACTTATGATCTATTTGAGGATTATTGCCTCTGGGCACTGTTTGTCAGTATGTTTGTGTTTTCATGTATTGTCAGACGTGACTCCTACAGGTAGCAGTAAGTAAAGTAACCAACTAAGCCTGTTTTGAGGCTGTATCAGTAAGAAAAAGTAGAATGTTTTGTTATATTTGCGGAAAACCCAAATACAACATACATGCTCATGCTGCTCAGTACCTGTTGTATTGTACAGCATGAATCAGATGTAACATTATAAGCACCTGCCTGATATTGTGTTGTACCCTCTTTTGCCAACAAAGTAGCTCTGTCCTGTTGATGTGTAGACTCAACAAGACGTTAGTGGCAGATCCTTTATGATCTGAGATGGGACCTCCATGGATAAACGACATAGACATGAGGGGCAAGAGAGCAAATAAGAGTGTCTCTTAAAATGTCAAACTATATCAGTTATAACTGGTGAATTAACTAATCAATGCAGTTCTCTATAACTATTTCACAGCCCTTTTAAGGAGCTGTAGGTTTATGATCCAGACACCAAACACGAACCGTTTGAACACAAATGCATATTTCTTCATTCTTTCAGGTACTGTGTATTTTCCGGCAATTAAAAAAAGTGATAAATATGAAACTCCACTTCCCAAATCATGTCAAGGGATTCTTGCATTGACCAGCAGATGGCATTATTATACCACAAAGTATGAGGACGCATACCGCCATCACACCATCATTAACACAATTCACTTTAACTCCCCTAATTTATTTTCTAATTATGCTTTGAGATGAAGTAATTAAACATTCAGCTATTATGTTTGTTTCTCACAATAATATATTTTTGGACCTTGTTTTTTGGTGAGGCGCATTAAATGAACTATACATTAAACCAAACTGACAAAAAAGAATTAAAAAAAAATGACTGAACACCTACAACAATCAGCTTAAATTGAAACCACCTGCCAAATTTGTGTAAGCTGCCAAAATGTATCGGTGACACTCTTTGTTTTGGAATACTTTCCATCAGAACCATCATTAACTCTTTCAGTAAGCAGGAGCTCTTCCGTGGCATGGGACAGCTGTCCTTCCTTCAACCACTTTGTTACTACAAACCGACAAAAACCCACAATTTTTCCCTTGTCATAGTTGCTCAGATCCGGTCTAGTTCCAGATCATCAACTTTGAAAACAAAATGTTAAGTTGATGTGTAAGACTATATTCAACCCACTAACAGCTGCCATTGTAACAAGATAATAAGTGTTACTCACTTTACCTGTCCGTGGTCATAATTTTATGGCTGATTGTGTGCATCATTAATAAACAAATGTTTTCCCCATCAAATGCTCTTGAATCATTTGGATTGTTCTAACTAAAATTGTAATAAAGTCATATCCTACAGACGTTCTTATGTGTAGATGTTCACTCCAGCATGCCTCACTATAGTGAAGCATCTTCATATGTTGGTTATGATAAATTCTTAGTTTTCTTTTTTGCGGTAAGATGTGCATGAAGTTGTAATAACTGATGCGATCCAGGTCCTCTACGCCTAACCATCACACTGGGAATAGCTCCATGACCTGAAAGAGAACAACTCATAAATCTTCTCAGAGAGAAAAGGATGATAGAATCAGTTATTAATATAGATCTCCTCCAAATGGGGGAGCACAAACCAATAATCGAACATAAGCACAAATGAAGAACATATCAATAATCACTCATTTGTATGACATACTTTTTGCAGAAAAAAATAATGCATATCACATTTGAATCCATAAAATGTCCCATTTGATATGGACTCATCTTAACTTGGTGACACATGTTTCAATAGAACATACTTTATCACTACCAGATAATCAACTAACTTAAGCCGGGCCTACACTGTACAACTGCCTGATTCAAACTTGTTAATAGGCCTCAGGACCGCTCAGCCGTCTGACGGTGTCAGTACCATGTTGTTTGTCACGCAGTGTTCGGGGGTCACAAGGGCCCATTAACAGCTACTGGACAACCGTGGGGAAATCCAATGGTTTTCTGACTTAAGCCGGAAAACCATTGGAAATTTTGGCAGGGTCTGGACTAGATGCGCTGAGGTCAGCAACTTCTTTTCTCACTGCGCCTGTGAGAAGAGCCTGAGCGTCTGAGTTGCCATGGTGACACATCGCGTTGTGTGGATACTAAACAATAAATAGTCATAAAGTACACAGAGCAGTTTTTGGCTGGTAGCAACTGGACAGCAAGGACAAATAAGAGAGGTTCACATCTGTCAGAGCAATCCTAGTTATCGAGTTATCAGACTATACAGTCAAACGTTGATTACCTCAAAATCTCTCTGCAAAATTAACCAGCCATACTGTCCACAGAACTTTAGACACCTATGAGTACAGATACAGTTGCACCTTTCTAAAAGAAAAGAGGTTTCAGCACACAGGATGGCGAAATAATTATCCGGGCAGCTCGTTTCTGTAATGTTAGCATGTTGCTAACTCTGTTAAGCCTCAGAGCTTTCAAACAAATCTTTATTGACAATTGTCAATAGCAACAACGGGCTGCAGGAGCCGGACGGGTCGTACAGTCTGAGTCTTCATGTCGTCCCGGAGAATCTGACCCAACAGTGTGAGCACATAAATCATGAGTTTCCGCAAACGTTTGATCCATACAGTGTGAGTCAAAATCAAACAGCCATGACTCTAAAGTTTTACTGTTTAAGTCAAGCTTAAGAGGTGTGACAATGGACAATATGTTGTAAAGATTTCAATGGTGTTGATGAGAAGTGTAAAATGGAATGGAAACAACTAGTAACATCAAGCATACGGCTTTAAAAACGAAAATTTTCTTCATCAAACATTGGAGTGTTTCACTTTACATAAGTTGCCCCTTGTACAAATCCTGTTGTGTGATATTTATGGACAGAATGTCAAGGCCCGGTCAGGATGAGGGGAGTGTACGGAGTGTTGCCTTCATCATTCTATGATCGTAAACCTGTCGTGGATCAGTTCGGAACTGTGTAAAGATACAGCACCTCTAAGTCTGAGGCAATGGTTCTTTGCTGTGAATCTGAGGACTGCTCTCTTTGGATTTGGGGTGAATTGTAGCCTCAAGCCAAAGAGTCTTCTTTACAAGTTTTTTTGACAACAGAGTATTAGATGTATAGGTGGTTTGGTGCAGACTCCGCAGTAATGAAGGTATTGTATGTAACAATCATGGAGAATATAAAGCTTAGCTGAAAGCAATGCTCTAGATTTACCGGTGGATCTACATTCCAACCCTCAGCTATGGTCACATCGTGACCGAAACCATGAGATCAAACAAGATGATAACAGTGGCTGAAATGAACTTCCTCCAAAGGGTGTTTGGGCTCAGCCCTAGAGATACGGTGAGGATCTTGGTCTTCCCTCTGGAGCGCAGGAAGAGAGTCAGTGCTCATTTACTTTGAAATGCTCTGTTGAGGTGATGTGGGCATCTGATCAGGTAGCCTCCAGGGTGCCTGTTTTTTAGGGCACATCCAACTGGGACCACAGACACCAGCAAAACTCACCAAAGGAAATGTCTGAGGATCACCCTAAATGAGCTGGAGAGCGCTGTTGGTGATAGGGTTGTCGGGACTACCCCACGTAGACTGTTGCCACTACGAGAGGAAGTAGGAAATCCATCAAGAAGAAAAACTCCTTAATGGACTTTAAAAGAGGAACATTACAGCGGTCAATCATATAACGGTTCCTTATTTATGCCGGCAGAAGGTCCAGAACCAAAATGTACCCAAGTAAACCTGGGGTTGATATCCTCATTTCTTACCTGATGAAAATGCCCCGTTAAATTCGGGAAATACTCATATGTTCATGTAAAATAACCAAAAACACCAATTAAAATTAAATCCACGGAGCTAAATAAATGGATTCCTTTGTCTGTTCTCTTCCTCTGTGGATGGAAGATGCAGCTATTAACTTGTTGACCTAAGCCTTTTGCAGCTCCAGGCGTTCTTGACTAATCTACCCCCTGATTTGTACTGGCTGATCTATAGAGACAAGAGAGGTTCGGAGGTTAGGTGGTTTATATGTCTGTGTTTCTCTGCTTCCTCTAAGCTGTTTAGAGCTACTACTGCCTGCTGGTTCCTGGTAAGACCTACTTGTCTTTTGTCTGAGCGGGTTTCCTTGGCCTCTGCTCACTGCATCAAGGTACGTTTGGGACACGGAAGAAAAAAAAACAACCCTCAAAGCATGACTTCTTTCCGCTGCTGCCTGCTGTGAGGTTCCTTGGTGTTATGAGAGCCCATTCCAAAAAACAGATTAGGTGTCCCCTGTGCTCAGAGGCCGAGGTGTCCTGCCAAAGATGCAGAATCTCAATCAGGATAAGTCTACTGGGTTAAGAGCATCAACTATATTTGCAGGTATATTTACACTTAAATGTCAATAGGTGCTTAAGTCTCACATGACGCACAAAACGTACCGCGTTGTGAAAGTCTGCACATTCCAGTCCAAATGATTTGTATTCTCAGTGAGAACACTGAAAAGCAAAGAAATTCAGATAATAGGTTATATGGGAAACACACAATACACTAGAATGGTGTGCATACCTACGCTATCACTGACAGCTCCTGCAACTATCTGTTTACCTGGCCCCTGTCCCATCCTATAAATACAAAAAAAAATCAGATCTCCCACAAAAGGTTGCCTGTAAATTAGGCTGATGTACGATAAGATAAATAACAGCACAGCAGCCCACCTCTGAGGTACTTTGAGTCATTTGGGATTCATCTGGTGTGATTCTTATGCAACTAGATTACACATGCCCAGTTACCTGCCATTCCATTTGGTCAAGCCTGTCAGTTTACGACTGGCAACTTGGGTCAGCTAAGCTAATATCAGCTACAAAATGACTCTCTCCAAGCTAAAGAAATGGAAAGTTGATTGCAAAAAATTTCAAATTCCAGTGCGAATGAACAGATAAATATTTGTTTGCGTTGCCCACCGCAACAGGCAATAAACAGGTGTGTTTACTGTGCAAAGGATGCTTTGCTGTGATGAAAGAATCCACCGTGAAGAGGCACGACACGTCGAGTCATGGCTAATTTTTGGGCGAGGAGCGGCGCTGGTAAAGTACAGGGACTGCTAGCATCTTTTCAACTGTGTCAAGTGGCTCTTGGTCACTTTTGCACGGAACAAGAGAGAGCCACGGTAGAGAGCCCTGCGTGTGGACTGGACACTAACCCGACAGAAGAGACCTTTCACTGAGGTGGAAACGGATAAAGATTGCAAGCTAGCTGTCATTGATGAAGTGGTTATCGACCAGAAGGTAGGGGAAGTAAGGAAAGGGTCATTAGCTCTAGCCATTCAAAGGGTTCCTCTTTTGGGAACTACAACTCTTCGCAGAGTAGAATTACTCGCAAAAGATGTCTCGAGAAAGATTTTAGAAAAAGCAGAGTTTGTGTCACATCAACTGATTGCAGGGATAAGGCCCAGTTATGCATCCATGTCAGGTTTTTTGACAGAGAGGTTTCGAGAAGAACTTCTGGGGCTCATTCTGTTGAGGCAACATACAACGACAAGTGATTTTCAAAAGATTGTCTGACTTTGTTAATGAGCATGAATTGGATTTACAAAAGACCTGCCTGTTTGTTACTGTAAAGAAGAACTCGTGGTTTCTTATTAGTCACTGTAAATATTAGGAATGGTGTTGGATATATAAAAATGGCGCTTGATATTTACATTTGCACTTTTAAACAACTTTCACATGCACTTAAATTATGGCACTTTGAAATGTAATTACTATACTGGCACTTTATTTTATTGAATATTTATTGGTGTATATTTATTGAATATTTATTCCCATATTTATTTGATATTTAAATGTTTTAAGTAATTGCAACATCAGGTGCTGAAGCAGGTGTTTGGCTCCACCTGGAAAACAGAAGCAGAAGAATGTCACATAATATAGCTGCGCATAAAAAGTATTGGGGTTACTGTGTGGTATTTTGAGGTATATTTATTGTATTATTGTGTGTGCTGCAGAAAATACGGTGGAAATAATGTGAAGTTGTTTAACACTCACCTTTTCCATGTCTCCTTGAGGGTGTTCGGGCCAATAGAGTCCCAAGGCAAACAAACAGTCTTTTAAAGGTTCCGGTAGAGTCCACTGAATAGGAGAGGAGGGGGTCGTTTGGTAGTTGTTTTCCATTTATTAAATTATTATAAATATGGGCATGAGTTTAAATGACCGAGTACCACTGTGTATTACAGTTAACTGTTAGGTGACATTATGTTAAACTTCATATTTCTTGACATAATTGACCATTTTAATGTTTTTGAAATACACCTGTAAATGGTTGTATCCAATTAGGTCATGCAGTCAAACAGGATAATGGCTCCATTTTTATCTGTCCAGGGGGTCAGTCCGACTGCTGAAATGTAGTGCTGTGATACCGGTGGTGCATTTTGATGCCAATGAAAAATAAAAACATATGGGTTTTACACCATCTAATCTCCACTTCATGTTTGTGCTGCATCATCCTGCCGCTCAACAGTCATTCCAACAGTTACTGATGGCGCTCCAGCTAGGATCAGCAGGGTGCAAGGGCTAGTTTCGAGGCTAACAGCCACCGCCCCACATATGCAGCTTTTATACTCCATTATTGATCGATCTGTGTTATGTGCAAAGCTCAGTGATGAGTTCAAAAGCACCATGGATACCGTCAGGAACATCTCCATTTCCGCTTGTTGACAAGTGTGCCGAACACACGGACTTACTCGTCCATAATGATGTCCGATGGCTCAACAAAGGAAAGGTTCTTGGCTGATTTTATGAATTCCGCCACGAGATTGTGTCCTTCCTTATTATTATATTATTATAGCATAATCTTCTTCATCAGAGCTATAAAAAGGGGGATACAGGTAAAAACATGATCTTCATCAGAGCTATAAAAAAGGGATGGATGAAAACACAATCTTCCTCATCAGAGATAAATAAAGAGTTGTGAAAACAACCTTATTGGTCAGAGTAAATAAACAAATACTCAAACGTGTTTAGACTTAGGCGAAACCGAAATCCTTCTGGGAACAACTTTGATGTGGTTCTATTAGCGGGCTATTATCCATGGCTGATACTCTTGCTGAGTTGATAAATGAAAAGCTAGTCTCAAGGGAATGGAACCGATGAAGTTGAAGTCATAAGTTAATTTCTCTAACCTTTAGGCAACTGCTTCCCTCTTTAGCATCCAGTATGGAGGATACCTGGAAATCCCTCTTGCCTGCTACCTAAATAGGAAACTTTCTTGGACGTGAGAAGGAGGTAGGTCTGCTGGATGACAGATGCTGCTGTTGAGCGTCAGCGAGGTCAGGCCTCATGCTGGGTGAACAGAAATGAAATGCGGTCAGGTCAAACTCTTACGCACCCTCTCTCATTAGGGAAACCATTTGTTTATGTGTGTATGTGCGGTTAGAGGAGGGCTTCCAAGGATCTCAGATACTGACGAAGATGCTAATTGCTGCACTAATAGTTGAAAATCCGCGTACATCAGATCCTCGTAGGGAACTCCAGGCCTTGGCCCAGGTCATGGACGTAAACATATCATCTCAAACACACACAATTACACACACACACTAGGTGTTGTTTTGAAACTCTAGCACCGGACTACGTCACAAATGGTTCGTCCATCAGTAACGAAACCCTGGCAGGTCACATGCCGGTGTTGAAAGGCCCCCTGGTGCAGTGGCCTCATCGCTCACACACACACACACACTCACTCGGACACTTTACATCATCATACTTCTGTGTACCTCCAGTCTCTCATGTGGAGCTCTGTCTGTCAGCCGGGAAGCCGTTCTTCCCCAGACAGCAGAGGAGTTCAGAACATCTAGGCCTTTTACCGGAGAATTAGAGGCCATGTTTCCAGCTTTGTAACAACCAGAAGGGTTGGCCCTGAATGTGGAATGCTGGGGTCATAATCCACATTTGATATGTCTGAAAATGTATCCTGAATGTTAAAGACGGATACCCACGCAGCTTTTCGTCAGTACTCGTCTATATTTGTGCATCTTTTATACACGCTTATCATCTTAGATGGAGAACATGTCACAAATACATAAAAGGTGGAAATCTTTGGGTGGGAGGCAGTGTGCAAAGAACATGACAAAGGGGAAAAAATGGGTTTGCCTTTTTAAAGGTACTGAATGCACGTCGTCCCATTTGTACTAGGTACCAATCCTGTACCTTTCCAGTGGGTACGTTTTTGGCCCGTAGGTCAGGACTCACAGTGGAATTACAACAGAAAAAATTTGTGAGAAAGGCTGGTTATCTTGGAAACACTCGCTCTGACGTAATCAGATGCTAGGTTGTCGTCAGAGAAAGTTCTGAATCACTGCGTCGGTCGGAAATCACCATTTGATTCATTATTCATGTACGGCGGCGATCAGATGTTAGGATGTAAACCAACAACTTTAAGAACTTTGAGAGAGCTTTTTGTTTGTACAGCAAAAAGGCTGGAAAGCCTGCAGTTGCTCTGAAGTTATCTCAGTCTGGGATAATGAAATAATCAGGTGCTTGTTGAAAACTTTGGTGGTCGGAATCATGCACTGTGAGGCTGACGCAGATCTTCATTAGTTAGGAGGGATTGAAAGCTCTATTTTACGTCTAAGTTTCTATTTCTGCATAAAAGCACACCAAGGGAAATATCCCAAAACCTTTTAGATCAATACAATATTGTCATAAAGGAAACTTTTTATTTTTTGACACTCGAGTAGAAAGCAGAGAGACTTGTTTAAAAAAAGCCAGCTTGCTGCATGTTGCTGATCGACACTCCACTCAGCTGACTGCCTCTCATGATCAACGTGAACTTTGGATTGTTTTGACAGTTGGACTTTGAGAGGCTGGGCTGGACAAACACTGTATGTCATGAAACCTCTCATCTGCAAAAAAAAAAAGACATGCTTCAGGAAACGACTCATTTGTTTTTTCTCATCGATGCCCATCTCTTTAACAGGTCTCAAAGGCCTAAGGTCCCAAACCGGCCCGTAAAACACATCAATGATTATCAATGAAGCAAATCTGTGCTGGCGAGGCGCCCTGATAACATGCATGTGTTTACTGCAATCATCCAAAAGGCAATCAGGATGCTGTGTGTAGGATGAAAATGTGGGTTTGACAGTAATTGCTTTCCATAAAGGTGAGCGCTTTTGGTTTATGATAGAAATAAAACCAGAGCTGAAATGACACCCAGTAGAGCCTGATGCAAAATAAAACCCACAACCCATGTTTAGTAACTGGAGTTGTAATGGCTGAACATTTTAACCTGGTGGATCGGAATCTTTCAACTGATTCCCTACATCGAGATCCATGCAGTAAGGAAGAAAATGTGAGAAAAAAAAGTTCCTGGATCAGGCCCTTTATGCCGGGTTGATGGTCTTTTAAGACCCGACTGTCTCTCGTCCGACTGGCGATCCCAGGACCATAAATTATTGCCATGTCTTGGTTGGAAACCTGCCAAAGCAACAAATTCAACCTAACAATTTGTTCATGTCAAATTATGTGACAGGTAATGATGCGGGTCAATCGTGGCTATGGGAGGCCCTCTGTTTTATTTTAGCAGTGTTCAGTCCTGGGTGTCCTGAAGACAATGCTCGGGACTTTCTTTTCTGACAGGAGCATTACATTCATATGTAACATCTCTGGGTCGATTTGCCGCCAAGTGTGTTTTCACTCCGTCGTGTTATTGGTCAACTCTGGAACAGTTCTGAGGCAGTGGGTAAAAAAATATCCAATTTGCTAGACTTTTTCGACTTGTGTCGTGGACAATCCCAGACGACACATAAATGTTTTTTGATTATGTCATACTTCAAGACTGAAAACTTGTTGCTGCCTCCATATTTGGATCCAAAAAAGGTAATTTGCCAATTTTACCTGAACATATTAAAATCAGGGAGCCTGAATCAATCATTATCTGTCTCGGGTAGCAACATTTTTTTGGGGTCGAATCTGAGCCACGTCCCATCCTTCTTCCAAGGTTCATTGAAATCTATTCAATAGATCTAGAAAACTAGACAGCTCTTAAATTAAAACACTTTTCTCATTTATATGATCTTATTTCAGTTTATGTAAAACTGACATTTTTTCCCCTTTAAAATACTTCTATTTTTCATATTGATGGAATTTTCATTTTGATAAATTTCACATCTGCGTATCAAAATACATTTTTGTAATTTATATTATTGTTTTTAAATTTCAGTTTATTTACAACTCATCAATTTATTTACATCAACAAACTTACTCGGAAAAAGTCAAATATGGGAGGCAAACCTCACAAACTCTCTCTCAGTATTTTCTACAGATAGAATAATAAAGGAGTAATTACGTCATGTTTATGGTATTTAGGCTAACCAGTCTGCAGCCTTTATAGTGTTGAGCAGAGGTCAGGAGGTCATTAAAGACAATGAAAGCTGGAATCAGAATTATCTAAAGTAAATTTAACATCAGTTGACTCAAGGGTTGCACTGAGCTCTTTACTGAAATCAAGTCTTTTGTGAAACCAGACGTGTTTTGAAAGTTTTTATCAGAATGTTATCGGAGACATTTCCCAACCTGTGCACACATGGTGCACAGGTTGGGAACGCATTCAACAAAACTGTTGTCAGGTCATACAACATTTTTCTCTTTTTTAATTATGTTTCTAGTCACTGTGAACAATAAAGTCTCAACACCTGATTATTCATCTTGTATGGCCATGGAGTGGACTTGCACCTGATCTAGAAACACAGGAATGTATAGAGAGGACTTATTTTCTTATGAATAACATTTTCTTTGTTAGAATTACGACTTTATTTGTACAATTCTGGTTTCATTTTTTTTTAAGTTGGGTAAAAAAAAGGTTAAGTTTGCATTTTTTTTTTACAGAAAACAAAGAAAATCTTATCTAATTTTGATTTACGTGACATTAAAAAAAACATTTGGACTTTTTCAAATTGACTTTAATCTATTTTCTTTTGTCTGACATTAAGTTTTCTTTAATTCACAGAATAAAAAAAATTGAGCCAATGTAAATGTGATCGTAAAAGCGTTTTTGTTGAGAATTTTCAATTCTTTTCTGAGAATTCCCATCCTGGCTCTTTTTAAATTCCTGATAATACATTTAGAATTACTTTAATATATAATTTTTATAATATAAGTTATTATAAGTTTTTTTTCTTACTTGAATTGACTTTTGACTTACAACTCTCAGATTTTATATTTTTTATAACTTTGAGATAAAGTCAGAACTTGGACATGCAAAATAATTATTTCACATGTAAAAAAAAAGAAAAGAAAAAAAAAGTCAGTGTGAAAGGTTAGACTAGACTTCAGTAAGAATTCTGACAACTTATTCAGAGAACTTATATCTTCAAATTATATTGAAAAATCAGAACGTCAGAATTAGTTTTTTTAGTTAAAGATTGTTTTCATCTTTGAACATGTGGAAGAAGACGCTATAAGGACTCAGGCTCTGTACATGGGGCACCCGCCTTACCCGACTGACCCGATCTGTCTTTAGAGCTGGTGCTGCTCAGTTTCCATGACCTTTTAACCTCCTAATCCCTTTCCGTTTGTATGAAGGTAACTCTTGATTTGATTTGGTTTAACAATTTAAAAATAAGATTCTTGTATTCACACTAGCATGAAATGATCTTATTGTGTCACATTAAGGCAAAAAGAATTTGGAAGTTTGAATTTGAGTCTCTTAAGCCTGAGGGCGTAACCTAGAGGTTGTTTAAAACTCCGTGACGACAAACCGTAAAAACAAGAGCCGACACCACACTTCTTACATGAACACATTTTTATTGCAATAGCTCTATCGAAAGCAAAAAAAAAAAAAAAAAAAATCATGATAAATATAAACACTATGCTGATGCTCATATCGCCTCGGAGTACCCTCCTACCCCCTTTTCCACCGCTGGGGAAAGAAAAGAGAAAGAAAGAGAGAAGGAAAAAATAACGGGCACTAGCCGTGGCGCCGACATAACATGGAAAAAGCGACAACTTGAGTTTTCCTTATTTACAGAAGGATTTCCACCATTTCTCTTTTTTTTTAAAAAACATTTTCTACTTTTTCATATATAGGACGTTCGTCGCTGAAAAATAATGCACATACGAAGGATACACACCTCCACAGATTTTTTTTTTTTTTAACTCTTTCCTGTAAAGCTAATAAACAACAGCATTCAACTTGGAAAGTGGGAAACACAGGTAGTAGGATAGAGCTTCCCTCACCCACCTCCGGCAAAAATCCTCGGAAGTTTTGAAAAAACAAAACAGAAAAAACTTGCGTCTGATGGCAGGAACATCTTCGTAGTCGTGGTCGCCATAGACAGCGTTTGCTAACTCTCCTGTACTACACAGCAGCAAATAAACCGTTACAAAAAATAAACATTAGGCAGAGATTGCAACCCATATCTTTATACAAACAACTGCAAAAAATGCCTCTAAAAAAATTTCTAGCCTCGTATCCATCCGTATTCAGAGAAACACGGTTGCCCCGATGCAACAAACACAAGATGATTATTTTCCCACTGTAAACTAGAATACAAAATAAAACCAAGAAGATTAAGAGGAAAAAGTAAAAGTTTGCATAATGATGCAGTACCCTAAGTCTTCTCTGCGAGGATTATATATATTTATGTATATATAAAGATATATATATTAAGTAGGTCTCATTTCTCCACCCTGGACAAAAAGAATTCATTATCTTCTACATCGTATTCGGTAACATTGAGTTTTTGAGGTTGAATTGTTGCCAAAATAAACTTTTTTCAGTCGTGACAAAGGATTAGACGTGGACAATGACATGAGGTCAAACATACATTTTTGAACAAATAAATTAAGGTGGATTCTTCCAAAATTAGTTGTCTAGCTCTACCATTTCTCCCAGACCATTAAAATAAGCATCTCGACAGCATACTAATTACATAAAAACAAAACATTCTCATCATATGTGGGCCGCGACGGCCGGATCATTAGTAAAGTCTTTGTTCATTGAAATGGGCTAAATGGAGAAATATATCAAATTCTTCTTAATTTACAAAGTCATATAGCTTCTTTTTAAATTTCAAATCTGAGTTAAATCCAGGGAAGCAGCATTATGCCGACTTTCCAGGGGAACGCGGGGGAGGGGGGGGGGCTTCTCCTTCATTTCTGTACAGGAAATAATAACCCTTATTCTTATAACATGGAAAGCATTTTTTTCCGTCGTCACATGTATTTGGAAAAAAGGGAACTCAAGACGGAGGTAGAGTCATTTTTATCTTTTCACAAAAAAAAACCCATTTTGGGGAAGTTTTGGCGACTAAGAGAAAGTGTGAAAATGCTTGTCGGTGAGTCATTCTTGATAATGAAGGAAAAAAAACCTCTTAAAGTAAAGATATTTAAGATAACGCTCCAAAACTCCAGACATCTGGTAATCTGAACGAAGTTCTTTCAATTCATTAACCAAGTAAAGTTAGCTCTTTTCAAACTTAGCAAAATCTAAAGATTTGTTAGTTTTACATGTTTCATATAATTGTAAATATTGTCTCTCTCAGTCAAAACCAATAATTGAAAACATCAAACGGACGAAACCATAAAATGTAATAACTATGTTTATCGAAACGCAGTATTAGAATTCTCGTCTATAAGGCATTTATCGGTGTACACCCTATTAAGTGTTAGGTCCCGGTTACATAACATGACAACAGTATTGTATTTAAGGTATTAAGTTCCTCAATATTGTTAATATGACAATTGTGTGCACGACACAGGACCTATGCACAAAGTATTTCACCATTGTGGTTTTTCTGGCCACGCATGGATATGTCGCTAATAATATGGATTATCAAGGAAAAGTACCTTTTTCGAATTTACAAAATTTAGAAATCTAGACGGTTTTATCATTTCTTTGTTGCATATGTAATTATGCGTTTGTCAGATAATACAATACTTGAAAACATAACAGAATACATGACTGTCAAACTATGACAATTTTAATGGAGACGTTTCCTTGTTTAGAAGGCGCAGTTTGTTACGATTGCAACACTCGTGCATACCCTGCTAAATATAACAATTGAATCTCGAAACGCTGCAGTGTTCAGGCCAGGCCAGTAGGCGGCGGTGTGACCACAGACTAATGAGGTAGTCTGCTAACATTTCTTGCGTGACTACCCGATTTAAATCTAATCACTGAGCAAAGTGAGACCGTGTCAGCATGGTTCTCGAAAGAATTACCTGCTTATACAGCATAGATAACACAGTATTTGATCCGATGGACTTTGTTTTTCTAACATAGCGTTTCAGACCCTCAAAATAGAGTTGTCTCGTAAAGGAATACCATTAAAGGAGTCGGCTTGTAATGGTTGTGGTTTTATGTGAAACCAATGGAAATATGCAAAAAGTTAAGGAGCCTCTAAAGTTGATTTATTTTAACAAAAACTTATTTTTCTTGAACAAATAACGATGCATTATGCAAAAACGATAACTGGGAACATTAAAAAGAAATCTTTCAGAACTTCAAGGCTCCGGAAATATTTGGGAAAATTTTTCTTTTTCTTGCATATTTTTTAAGAAATTTAATTCAAGAAAATCAAGAAATCTTTGGAACATTTAATGAAATAATTACTTTGGATTTCATTATTTTACATCTTAACAGTTTGGAGAGTCGTGTTTGTTCGCTTGTACACCTTTTCTATTTTGAGATGGTGACAAGATGGAGATTGAAATTTGACCGAATGAAAACAGAGTACCAGATGTTTACAGTTCATGGAGCATCAAATCGCAGAAATATTTTGCAAAGATCTGCAATGGTTGCTCTGGACAGCAGATAGGAACGATTATTTAAAGATATGAAAGCGTCCCTTATCTGATGATGCAGGGGCCCTAAAAGTATGAAAATGATGCTTCCCACACAAGAGAGCACAACGAGACTGATGGGCCTCCATCCGTCCGCACAAATCAAAGAGTGGGCGGATAAAAACATCAGAAAAGAGACGAAAACACCGCTAGATGAGCGATCAAGTGACTACAGTCCTGTGGGATAGCTGTCAGTCTCTGCGTTCCACCACGTTTCTATGAATTCGGTTGAATCGTCATAGGAAAGCGCCGCAAGCAGAAATGTTAAATATGGGTCTGTTTAAGTGTGTGGGAGAGAGAGAAAGCTGAGAATGTGACCGATGTGGGTGTTCGCTGCCTGTATAAAATGCTTGTGTGGGTATGTGTGTGTGTGTGTGTGTGTGTGTGAGAGGTTGAAATAGGGGAAGTATGACCGGCGTGCTGCACCTGGGGCTCCAGCTCAGGTTACAGGAAACCTCTTTACGTCACCCAGAGCCAATGACAAACACCCCGGCATGCTTTACATATGGAAGTGTGTGTGCGCACATGAAACATACTGGTCGTCACCAAGAGAGCAGAAACAGGGACACTCAGGTGTTACCCTCACCAAAATAGGGCTGCATGACTCCTGTTTGTGCGTATGCGTCACAAACGAAGGCACAGGAGACGTCACGGGACATTAGTCTTGTGTTTGCGTCTCTATGTCAACTTCTGTACTTTGTGCTTTCATCGTTCACTTAGACGTCAGTGTGTGCGTGTGCGTGTGTGGCTGTGTTCTACACCATGCTAAAAGGGGATTATTTTTTCATTGTGGTCATGAAAATTTAAATTACAACCATTAGAAATCCATTAAGAATCACTTTTTTTTGGGCTGACATTCAATGAGAGGGTTTCAAAAATGATCAGTATCTATTCATTCCTGTGGGGATACGAAGTCAGATGAGGTTTCTTAGTCAGCAAAACTTTTCTGGAGTTCCAAAGCTAAACATCCTCAAAGAAGCAGATGGGGACTTTTTTGATCGGTAAAAAAACAAAACAAAAACACTATGAGCTGCTCTTGTTTGGGCCCATGCCTGTTAACACTTTTAGATAACATGCAATGGTCAACCTTTCAGCTTCTAAAATGGTGCAAATAACATTTTTGTGAATCAATTTCTGAGGACTTTGATCAAGCTGCATAACTGTTAGGAGTCAGTCTGAGTATTTTACAGTTTTTGCTTCCGTCATGTTTTTCAGTCGTTTCGGGGGATACTGCAACACTGTTTTGCTCTTAAGCTCCACAAATGTTAAGTGCATTATGACACCAATCTACTCCATGGAGATGAGTAGATCGTTACTGGATGTTTGGGTAAACTTTCACCAGCGGATACAGGTGACCACAGTGTATGTACCGTTTTGATGGATCGTTATTACCATGTATTATATCATGTCTGAGGTAAACGTGGAAATGTAAACTAAATTGACGACTTATAAAGCACCTCCTTGCACTAAAAATTGCATGAATAATTGAGCTGTGAGGCATTTAAACAACGTTTTCGATCAACTAGCATTAACAACTGAGGTTCTCTGTAAGCTAATTTCACTAATTCCTGATGTATCATGAAGGAATAGTTCCAATATCTTGGGGAAGGTGCGGTGTCAGGTGAAATGTTGGATACCGCTCTCTTATTGGACCATCCAATATCCAGAAATGCCATTGGCCTGATTAATTTAGCTTAGCAAAAATTCTTCAAAGAGCTAGCCTGGCTCTACCCAAGCATACAAAATCCACCTGAAGCTAAAATATGACTGTTATATATTGTTTAATTTGCACAAAACACCCATGAAAATTCACCATATATATATTTGGGTTTTCAAGAATTTAAGAAATAGCATAAGAACCTGATCATTTCCGTGATTAAGAGGGGCTAATTGATCTAAACTTTGGATGGAGTGAGGCTAGCTCATTCCCATTGCTTCATGGCTTCGTTCTAAGCGCTAAATACTTAAGAGGTATCATCATCTCTATCACTATTCCTTTACTTTACAGT
Source organism: Lophius piscatorius (assembly GCA_009660295.1). Classification (NCBI taxonomy): domain Eukaryota; kingdom Metazoa; phylum Chordata; class Actinopteri; order Lophiiformes; family Lophiidae; genus Lophius; species Lophius piscatorius. The sequence continues at coordinate 70,059 of VRLP01000056.1, read as the reverse complement.
TCATTTCCAGCATCTGATTGGTGGTCGGAGTTTTTCCCACCCTGCTGAGTACCATCTCTGCTACGAAAGCAAAGAAATAAATAAAAAAATGTAGTGGAATACCTATGGCAACAAATAAATAAAAAAAAAAAAAAGGGTAATGCTTCAATGGTTCCCACTGCACTTCTGCACAGTAATAAGACCAGAAGTAGCGCAGTTTCCTGTTATATTTGAAACAATGGACAAATGCTAACTAAAAGAATGCCGTACCTGACCGGGAGCAATTTGGGAACAAGAAGGTTAACTTGTTAAATGCCACTTGTTGCCTACTCGGAAGTCTAAAACGGATCCAGCCTTGAGCTTGTACCATTAAAGGGTCATTCCAGAAACTTTTTTCTCAATCTAATAACTGTGCGGTACTGTAATGAGTATGGAGGTTAAAAAAAACAAACCATTAACAAGTCTGTACTATAATGCCTGTTTGAATAGCAATCTAGCCTCCCTTTTTAATACCGTAAGGAGAAGCAGAACCATCTGATAAGAGGACTACAGTTCTGCTGGTGCCCCCTCAAAGTTCACTGACCATTGTTTGTTGAATGCAAGGGGGGGGTTAGGGCAGCGTACTCTGGCAGCATCGATTGTTTTTGGGGGAGAGGGACTTAAAAAAAAGGGGCGGGGGGAATATGCATATAATACACATAAAAATAAAATACACTAAGAAATAAATTGCAGGTGTCTTTGTCATCTGTTGTTGATGTTGGTATTGTTGGCATCTGAATCCAGCAAGGAGTTGCTTCTCAGTCTCGGTGAAGAGGTCACTGGAAGCAGAGGGAGGCTAAAGGTCACAGGCAGAGTCAACCGATCCAAGCGCAGTGAGGAGGACGAGGAAGAGTAGGAGGCTGGGGGAACTCTGTAGTCCTGTCCCTTAGTCTGAGAGAGAAAACAAGAGAGAGGGCACATCAGCAAAACCTTTGGTGCAAACATGAAACCATAAAACAAACAATAACATTAGGCTGGGGTGTCACTGACACAAAATGATGAAGAATTAGATTTTTTGTTATTGTAAATGGAAAATTTGTTTCCAAGGACACAGACACTCCCACTACACTACTGACAAACTGTGCATAGACCATAACAGCCGCCATAGTCGAAGGGGAGAAAGCAGACATGAAAAGTTCAAATGTGCCTGAAAAATAAAAAACAAGCCAACCTAATAACCTTAGATGAGATGCACACCTTCAGTGTTGCTGCAAAGCATGAATGAAATTCCATTGAATTCATACCAAGGAGGAATTCTGTCAACAGTCTTGATGTGGATAGACTTTTCCGGTAACGTACAGACAGCCTGTTAAGGGTAACCCTCTAAACACAAAAATATACCACGTCTCTTCTGTCAACACTTTTATCAAATAACAAAATTTGACAATAGACTTTGACTGTTCACCTTCACTATTACGCACCTTCCACTGGTGTGCAAAGTAGAATTAGAGGTTTGAATGTCCTATGTCTATTAGTTATTTCAAGCAAAAATACGGTTCTTCCAACACGCTTTCATCTTTGAGATGAGGACTGTTCTGCAAGTCTAGCATCAAACTTTGTCTGCTGACAAAGCTAGCCAGTGATTGATGGTCTGTGGATGAACTTCTGGAGGTAGCGACACGGTGGCGCAGTGGTAAGCGCTGCTGCGTCACAGCAAGAAGGTAGCGGGTTCGAATCCTCCTCCAGTGGCCTTTCTGCGCGGAGTTTGCATGTTCTCCCTGTGGCTGCGTGGGTTCTCGCCGGGAACTCTGGCCTCCTCCCACAGTCCAAAAACATGCAATCTAATCTAGGTGAACTTGTGACCCTGTTTTTGTGTGGCCTGGCAACTGCCGAGGACCCTGGCGATGGCCGCCATCCAGCTCGGTTTTACCACTAGGAGTTAGGCATTGTCTGGCACAACAATGTGAGCAGCACGACACAATACAGACGCTTTAACAGGGGGCACTGCTGGAATGCTGCTCCGCTGTTTGTTAGCCGCTGGGATGGAGGGATAGACGGAGAGAAAGACAAGAGCACATGGTTATGTTAAGCACGCTCAGCTTAAACACAATGTGATCCCAAAAAATTTGAGCCCAAGGCAGTGAGAAATAAATCCACCACTGGACATCTACAAAACCCAAACTACAAACAAACCAGGAATCCCTAAAAAACTCTGCCAACAATAAGAGGTAGAGGAAGATAGTAACTTCCTGGCTTCCCTTCAAAATAAACCTCTCACTCATGACCGATTTTCATTGTTTACTTGAGGAAAGAAGTGGAAGTATACAAGGGCCTAAGACATTGGGTCGGGGCCTGACGACATTAGGCATTTGACCTACATCGGCCCACAGAGCATTTACTATTAGCCCTAATACAATTCAGGAACAAAGACAGCCCTGAATAATAAACAGATTATTTCACATTAATACTTCAACTTGTCATTGCTACATGTTTGCCACCCCTGCCATGGCTTTCATCATCGCCTGCCGACCAAGTACCAGTGCAAGGGATATTAAGGCAGTGAGTGAAAATCAAATGTTGTAAGAGTGTCTTCTTATAAGGCACTAAAAGGAGACTGAATGATGATGATAACTCAGAAACAGCAGAAGCTGAGACTGATCAAAAGAAAGCTTCCTTCAATCAGAAATATGACAACTTTAGAGAGTTGCATGTTTATGTCAATACCATATTGCATAAAACGTTTGATATGTATTATAATAAATTATATGCATATACAGTTTCGAATAGCACCCCAACCCCCTTAATTCCCTGCCGTTCTGCAAGCGTACAATCAATATCAAAGCGGCCCCAAATTGGTTGGGTAACCCAGGTCTAAGCAACACAAGTATTCAAATGTAGTGCAAATTTAGAGAAATTCACAAAAGAAAGGCAATCACTGTGTTTACATCCTGACTGCTTTTGTGTGGATATTAGGACTTTGCCTATGTAGAGTAACAGTTGGTGGGTGTACTCTCTTATCAGGTCAGTTAAAAGAGCGCCAGACTAACCTAAATAAGTAGAATCAAAGTGGCAAAAATAACGATTTTACATTTGTTTGTTTGTTTTGCTCTACAGGGCAAATGTGCATAAAAACAGGTGGATGTAAATTCAGATGGCAGAGAGAGAGAGGGAAAAAAGGACAGCGAGAGGGAGCGGTGTGAGGTCACTGGGACTTTGTTCAAAACAACTCTCTGAGGACACAAGCCTGAATGACCTGATGTGACCTCGGCCAACACATACATGCACACAGGCGCACACTCACCACAAAATCAGGTTATAAAAACACACTTGGCCAAACACCTGCATTAGCTGACAGCTTGATGTGTCGTTGCAGCTCAGGCAGGTGTTCACAGCCGTGACATTTTCGGCCTCTCTCTCTCTCTTTCGCTCTCTCTCTTATATTCGTCCTTAAAATCACTGTCTCAGTCCTGAAATCCTTTTGACCCTGCTGGGACAACAGATGAAAGGCATCATGGGAGTGAACCGAGAGTTGAACGTCTTGACACTGACTGGTGTGACAGCTGGACCAATGGACTTTTAAATTGTAGATCAAAAGACAAACTTGATTTTGCATATGAAACTGATCTAACACATCTGGAGAAGAGACAGTTGTTATCCTTATTATTTTCACAATTTCACATATTGATGGATTATGGTTACTGGATTGGGAGGTGAATGGATGCCTTATTCCGATTTTTTTTTTGCTTTTGAAGTATGTTTGCCTCAAAAAAGAACAGGCATTGTATTAAAGGCGACACCCTGATTAGGAGAAAGATGTTTTCAAGAACAAACAACCGTGACAGTTCAGACTGCCGCAACTCTTGTCTCACCCTTCAAAGTTTCGCAAATCAATTCAGTACAGATCTCCAGATCCGTCAAAGCAAGTCATCATCATTAACCATTTGCTTGGAAAATTATTAAATAAATAATCAAAATAGCTGCAATTTCTATTGGTAGACCAGCAACCAAATCTCCCAGTGCTGCTTTGTATACTGAAATTTAACTCGGGGAACACTTCTTCAAAGTTTTTAATATGCCAGGAATTTATAAACCATTTGGAACCCTGCTGGCGCCAACACCTTCAGGGTTATGGGATCAATTCCCTGTTTACCTCAATGGATACCAACATTGCTGCGTTTATAGAGTCCCATGCTTGTTGGAGCAGGCCACCCATGCTAAAAGCTCATGTACCATGTCAGGTCATTGAATGAAGGTGCTCCTCAGACAGAGTGGGTTATTTTAAGATTATTTATTTGCTCCAATGACACTAAGAAGGGCATCACAAGAAAAACTTGAGAGCTGCAAATATTTCGCATGGACAACCCGAATGACTGCTTAAAATCAAAATTGCCTTGTGTGCACTCATGATGGTTAATAATTCTCACATCTTTGAGCATGCAGCTATTTAAGAAAGAAACAGAAAGACCTCTGCGTGCAACACACACACACAAAGAAGGAAAAAAAAAGGGGGTCCTGTTACGAGCATGCCTCCGACCGGCCCATAATTTCATGTCAGTCTAGAAATAGACCTGTAAATATAGACTTGCCTGGACATGGAGGTGGGAACGTGAAAGGAAAGGGCAGCCTAGTACCATCTTCTCTCACACTCTGCCTCAACCTTTACCACCTCAGATCTACACAGGGGGTGGGAGAAGCGGAAAAGGGCAGGTTCCCACCACTGTCACTTACATCTAAAAATCACTCTGCTTCTACTTCCTCTCCCGAGCCAACTTTAACCTTCTGCCCAACAAAATGAGACTTATAGAGATGAATCCCTCCAATAAACCTACAGCCTTTGCGCTTTCAAAAAAATTTAATAATTATTAGAACAGGATCCCGTATTTACAACCTTTAAAAAAAAAAAGGCACAAGATGTAGCAGTATGACCATCCTGGAAAGCATGACTAGGAATGTTACATGAAAGTTTAGCGGGCAGTTTCTTAGTTCCAAAAAATTTTTGCCCAAGGAACCAGATACATATCATTTATTCATTCATTATCAACCCCCAGGGCTGCGGCTGCGGCGGGCTGGAGCCTGTCCCAGCTGATATTGGGCATGAGACGGGGTATACCCAGGACCAGTTCCCAGTTTATTGCAGGGCCGAAACCTAGAAACATACAACCACTCACAATTATACTCACTCCTACAGGCAATGGTACTGTCACCAATTCACCTATATAGCATGTTTTTGGACTGTGGGAGGAAGCCGGAGTTCCTGGAGTGAATCAACGCAGACACAGGGAGAACAAGCAAACTCCGCACAGAAAGGCCTGGCAGAGGTGGATTCGTTCCTTGCTGTGAGACAGCAGCGCTAACCACTGTGCCACCATCGATTGATCATAATCTCGCAGTACACGAATGTGAGCAAACTTTGAAATCAAAAATGTTTAAAAATAAGCAAATAAAGAAACAAATGAGAGGCACTCCTTTACGGCCCCAACAGATCATGTGTGAAACATCCCTGAATTCAGTCTAAGATTTTTCTGAGGAGAGGTGGATAGATCATACCTTCTGAATGAGAGCAGAAGATATGAAAATAATCTTAATTCAAATGCAGCTAAAAATGCAAAAAAATAAATAAAAATAAAATACGTGAACTGTAATAATAATATAGTAATAATTTGTGCACATTCTTACGGTTCCTACGAAAAATGTGTGAAATTTCATTGAAATTTGTCACAGCATTTTCTGGGGTGGAGATGTGTATTGGCCATATCCTACGAGGTATGTACAAACAAGTACAACCCAACATTTATCTGGATCATAAAATTATTCAGTTACGTGGGCCCAGAGGGAATGTTCATCAAAAAAGTTAAACTTATCTAACCAACCCCTTTTTTTCTCTCTATAAAATATCACATAAGGTCTGCACACATTTATCTCAATTTAACTTGAATTATTAGTTAATAATTGATTTAATATTCAATTAGATCAATATGCTGATGTCCATAGGAAAATCAAATCAAGCGCCTTTTAAATCAATGTTTAACCAATCAGGCCATGTGGTATTTTAGGTCATGTTTATTTTGCCTTTCAGTTATTCCTTACTCTTTGTCCAAACATTTTGTGGATGCAGTCCATATTAGTAACATAACATTAAAAGAGTTTCACTAACAGCAACGAGCCGTGGCAGCAGCTCTCCTCAGTGCAGACATCCAACTAAATGCCTGTGACATCGACACACTGGATAACTCAGATATCCGTGATGCTAACTCAGATATCCGTGACGCTGAGGACATTGTGAGCCTTCTTAAATCTCCACCACTGTGCTGAGTGATGAAAAACCCCAAACTGTGTCTCTAATTGTGCCCTAAAGCATATGACAGAGAAGAGCATGGCACCCAATGAAGAAGACTCGTCCACCGTGAGCATCATGAAGAGAGCTATCCTCAGCAACATGACGGACAGACACACTGGGGAAAACAACTACCTGCTGGAGTGCACTGCCCCAGTGCAGATCCTAGTTTAAGAACACTGCCTCATCAAGAGGAAGACCGGCGCCAGGTTATGATCCACAGGGTGACAGAGAAAGCTGTGCAGCTGCAGAACCAGGTATTTACTTTACTGTCACTCTTTCTCGATCTTTGGAAGCTGAAGAAGAATAACAAGAAGGAGGTCGAGAAAAATAATATGAAATGAGGGATTTTCTCTGAAAGTGCATGCGTGAATTTTCTAATGATCTGGTTTTTGGCCTGTATTGTTTTCAAATGTTTTCCTTTTGCAAGGGTTGCATCTTGACCTGTCTTCGTTTTACCAATTTACTTACTTTACCCACCAATTTCCCTGAGTGTGGAACAGATGAAGGACGAGTGGGTACCAGCACCCCCACACCTAGAGCAGGGCAGCCTGCTGACCAAGCAGACATGACAAGAGATGAGCTGCAGCAACCTCCTCCAAAGAAAACAGAGTTGGAAAATCTCTTTGGAGGGAGTTTTGCTTAACCAGCAGGACCAGTACAGCCCAATTGCATGAGTGGGATTCAGGCAGAAATGGATAAGTACAGATGTGAAACATCCATTTCCCTCAAAAGCACGCCACTTAAGTGGGGGAAGGAGAATACTAAGATGTACCCACTGCTTTCCCCTCCAACAAAAGCACACCTCACCAAACCGGCCGCTTCTGTACCTAATGAAAGGGTCTTTCAACTACAAAACATGTAGATACTAACACTAGGAAACATACAAGCCTTTGTTTCATTGAAAATATTTTATTTGTATTATTCATTCATTAATGCTGATGCAGGGTTTGTTTTTAAAAACATTTTTTAAAGATAAAATATATTTTCACTTGCACTTATAAGAAGAGGTTATATGCGTTGTTTTGCACAGTTGTACCTACTTCAAAGAGATAAAAAGTCACTCTCTTTAAAGATATACAAATATATTTTGTAGTCTTCATATATTTAAATATATATGGCCTTTATGTTTTTTATATATACATTCATGGCATATTCTATGTTTTGCAGTTACACCCTACCTTTGAAATACTGTATTACTTTTTCTAAAAATTAATTTAAAAACTTATCGTAAACCCAGTATTGGAAATCGTATCGATTCCTGAGTTGAATGTATCGGTACATCCCTTGAATCTATTTGTAACATGAAGGAGTTCAGTTGTCAAATTTGCAGCAAAAAGTAAGGAGTCAAAACTCCTACTACCACAAACCTAACACCAAATTCACTGAACCTGGAAAGACTGGTCAATGGTCGCTGCTCCATCTACGTGATTAGTTGGTACTGAATCTCTCAGACAAGAAGACTGCGTAGAAACACGACAAAGTAAATAAATGTCTTTTCTTCTTCATTACCATATTGTAGCTATATCAATATAATAATGATCGGATGAAATAGGCTGACAATTAAAAAGTTAAATCCAATTATGAGCATGACCGTAAAGGCTAAACAAGACACCTGTGACGCGTTGTATGAAAAGTTGGACGCTAAGGAGAAAATGACTTGTACCCATTCCCATCTAGAGAGATTGAGATGGGAAGGACTTCAGCAGGTTAGTTTAATTAAAGATAGGGATGGAAACATTCTAACAAGTGAGAAGACTGTGAAGGCAAGATGGAAGGAGTACTTTGGAGAACTGATTAATGAAGAAAATCAGAGATAGAGAATTAAATCAGGAAGTTTCAAGCATCAGTAAGGATGTAGTGAGAGCAGCTTTTAAGAGGATTAAATCTGGACTACTATTCAGCGCACTGTGTTGTGGCGCGCCGCGCCTACACCTATCCATTACGTCATGTACGCGCTCCCACACACCTTAAACAATGAATGGCTGTCTGCTAAATACGGAAACGGATACTCCTAGTGGCGCAACACTCAACGGGGAAGTTCGTACAATGCATGCTTTGCTAGCTACTCGTTGCAAACTGGATCATCTTTCGACAAGGCACTTTATAAATTTAAGTTATTATAATTATTACAGGTCACCTTGTTACCCATCGGGCCGGCGTCTCCCAGTGAACGGAGGTAAACGAGAGGGATAACATATCTTTGAGTGCAAACAGATTATCAACATACCTCAAATTTTGGGAGGATAAAAAGTTAGTCAAATACTGAGGTACTGTGATAGTCAGTCTTTGGAGGTTGGTGAATGTGTATTATAACTTTGATTCTTTGGATATTCCGAATAAAATCAGAAGAAATGCTCCACGTAAACACCCCTTTTCCGAATGAGAAAGCCCTTTCCAATTGAGATTTAGACCACAGCAGAGAGGGTTTTTGATACAAAAAAAATAAATGGGAAAGTAAGAAATAATGAACTCTAGAAAAACTTCCAAGAAAAAAAAACAAGAGCCGTGATCAGACCGATGTTGGGAACAAATTAGAAAGCACTGGAAAACATTGCAGATTCTAAGGACAAATTCAACAACAAAATTTTTTTATTTGTTATTATAGCTGTTGACCGGCACTTCTACATTTTAACCCTTAACATACCGGGACTTCTTGCAAGCTCCCAGGACCCTTTCATTTCCTCTCCATATCAAAGTCTGTCTCTTGGCGTTTCATAACAGTACTTAAACTAAATTACTCAGGGTGCTATTGTTCTCAAGCAAGTGTAATGTCACATTAACACCAATTCATGAGTCACAACAACATTGGATAAAAATAATACCGAGCAAGAAAATGGAGGTCGGGAGCAGCAAACAAACATTGGCGCCTCTGCTAGCAGTGAAGAGCCTACCGATACTGCAGCCAAATGTAACGCTAACAATGATCTTTTCCAAGATGAACGGCCAGACTGGTCAAAGGAGGTATCTTTGCTCTCCGAACTACTGGCACATTTGTAAAGTAGACTTTTCAACCAGATTCTTCAGCAATCGCACGCCGTTGAAGCAGTTTGTAATCTGAGTTTGTTACTTTATTTATCTTATAGTCATAAACGGTATATCTTCAAATCGTTGATTTTTTCTCTTGAATGATCAATAAAATTTCCAAAATGTTCATTTTAAACAAATCTGAAGCAGCATCACACATTTCAGAAACTGGAACCAGAAAAACATTTTGGTGCAAAAACATAACATTCATTCATTCATTATCTACCGCTTATCCTATTCACGGTCACGGGGGGGGGACTGGAGCCTATCCCAGCTAACATCGGGCGAGAGGCAGGGTTCACTCTGGACAAGTCGCCAGTTCATCGCAGCAGAAAAAAAACTTTACACCTAAGACAACTAAGTATCAAGACAGATGATAAATTTTCCGCTGATTGACAATAGCCTTGCTCTCTAACTGCGAGTCTCAATATGTTTCACTTCTGGTCCAAAATTAAAATGTACATCATAAACGTTTGGGAGCCAAGAGTAGCTGTTCTACAGATGACTGAACCTAAAAAGCGGCTTTATCTAACTTTTCTGGCAGAGACGGAATCTGTTTTATAATCCCAGCTATCGTCGTTTTTTTTTACAGTGGCAAGGCATTGGAAAAAGTGAGCTTATCATCCTGGCAAAACAGAGGTCCAACTGTACATACAGTGCTTTCATAGATTTGTAAATTCAAAAATAAAATTTCTTTACCATCTATTTCCATGATCTTTGATTGAAATTATCACATAAATCTAATAGAATATAAAGCTATTTTTGTGTCTCCTTTTGCTTTTTTTGTTACAGGTGCCAATAAGTCCAGGGGGTACTGTATAAAAACACACTTCTGTAGCCTTCACATGCAAGGAAATATCTGCAAAGTAAAAAGAAATAGGGTTAACACAATAATGTGCTCTGCACTGAGATAGGCATTACTGCGCTATAGCAATTTTGTGGTTATTGTCACAACCATAGTTGTCCGATTCCAATATAGAAAGATGTGAAACACAGGCTCACAGAGCTGTTTATGGGGTAAAAAGCAACCTGCACAATATGAAGCAGATGTTTTAATATGATGGCTTATTGGTGCAATCTATCTAGTATGGGTGGAGTATTAAATCAACCATTGGCACGTCTATGAGTGGCTTTCAATGAATGTCTATTGGCGTGAACATCATGGACCATCATAGTAATCCATCCAGGAAATTCAACAAAATAAAATAAATCTCAACTGTCTCAACATTTTCTGTTGAAGTTTGATGAGTAAAAATCACATTTATGTAATATTCATAACAAACTTTCAGAAGTTCACAACAAATGTCCTTGACAGCTGGACATAAATTTGGTCTCTCCCTCCCCCTGTCTCTACTGGGTCAAGGTTTCAGGTGTGCCTGTATCAGTTCAACACCGCAGTTGACAGAATTGCATTCCTGAGGGATGATGATGCGTTTCCTCTAAGTCTCGCTGTGTGCCTTGACACGCTGCCGCAGCAATTACATCGCCACATCAAAAGGCTGCCAGCCATGACTCAGCGCAAACACACCTAGCGAGACACGGAGCATGATCTATATATGTGCAGACAGATCAGAGACTGTGTGTGCAGGCATGTAATATCATTTATGAATGCACACACATTAAGCAAGAGAGAAGGATGACTCAAGGAGGAAAGGAAGGAAGAAGAAGACGCTGTAGTGTGAAAGCGAAAAGCAGATGTTCCAAGAGGAACAGAAAGACCGAAAGCAGAATCAAAACATCCTTGTCTCATTCTCTTCAGGCATGCAAGCACTCTACGGCGCCGGCTGTACAGCTAACCTCGGCAATAACACACACACACACGTCTGGACTTAGAGTAACAGAGCGCCGGGCTACGTCTGAGCATCTCCATGCAAAAACATCTTAAAGCTGCATTAAAACAACCCTCATGCTGTTTAGCAGTTGAGTTACAAACGCAACATGCACCATTGACACATAGAAGTATTTTTATATATAGACAAACAGGAAATTACATAAGATAGCAATGACAGAAAATATGTCGATATAATATTTCCAATGAGATCAGGGTCGCTGTGACCTCTTAAAAAATGATAATTTAGCCATACATTGTAAGGGTGTATGGTGGCATTGTGGCACAGTGGCTAGCCCATTTGCCTAACGGCAAGATTGTGCCGGGTTGAAATCCACTTCTGCTGCACCTTTTCTGTATGGGGTTTGCATGTTCTCCCCGTGTCTACTTGAGTTCTTTCCAGGTACTACGGATTCCTTATTCCTTAAATATATATATATATGTGTAGTGGGACCTACTTTTTGTCTGTAAAGTCGGCTCACGTTTGCAACCCTTGTCACCGCTTCTATCTATCCACATTCCTTTTAGGGATAAGACCCGCCCCATGGCACACCTGGAGTTTTTTCTCAGCTGCCAAGTCAAAGTATGGGTTTGACTGTGAGAGATCTAACACATCTTCGAGGGATTCTGAATAGATTAAGTTGTTTTAAATTGACCGTCATACTGCAGTTGTACGATGTTTTATCGCTGCGATAAGAAAAAGTCCATACAGCCACAGCCCTAGTTTTGGCTCAATCTCTACCTCACTATGGTGCCACAGAGGTTTTGTTCGTGTTTTCACAAAAAAAAATTCATCACACTAACTACTCCTGCTTGCACTGCACTAGATGCATAAATACATTTGTGTGTGTGTCTGGAGTGACAATCTTAAAGTAGAAAAAGAACTGTAAACACTCAAAAACCCACACATTAGTACACTCAGTACACATACTGACACAAAGAAAACAGCAGCATGTGCACAGACACCAGCTAAGAGCTACATTAGCTCCACAAATAGGAAATCAAGGCCCTTTTTTGGGTTGATGCGGCTCACACATGACCTCAGATAAACCTTCATGGTTAATTCAGCAAGCTCATTGTCTGCCGGTCTGCTCGGTACACTCAGACCTCAAGATGAACCACATATTGGTGACACTTCCTGTACCCGCTCTGATTTAGCTTAGACTTCAATTCCCTGGTTGGATGCTCTCAAAGATAACGTCTGGTAGCTCAAAGTGCCGAACGCAGCATTGTCAAGATCACAGAGGGTCCAAACAAAATAGATTCACTAGAGGAACAGCAAATTGGTATAATGTGTCTAATAATAGAATACAGCAGAAAAAATATGCCTTACACTTTTTCTACTTTACTGACACATGAAAGCACATTTTCACACACACAAAACCAGGCACTAAGTTCTTCCACATGCTGTCTAGTTAGCTGTGGCGGTCAATAAAATTTGTTTCCAACCAAATATGATTCTCAAATGACTTTTAGATGAGAAAAACAAAACTTAGCATACTTTGGCTGCAAGATTCTCACACACAAACACAAAGTTGAGCAAACTCACCCTTGGTTGTTGTGGTGACTCCATCGGACTTGGCGAAGTCTATACTGGCATAGGCTCCGTTCTCTAGCACAGGCATTGTACCGGTCACCGCTGAGTTCCCGTTGCTGCCACTAGCTCCCGTTGCCATGGCTTCCTTGTTACTCCCATCCTCCCTCAGCTCCAAGGCGATGTAATTCAGACCGTTCTGGTAGCCGACAGACATGTTCCTGCACATTCTGCCTGCTCCGGGCCCCACAGAGGAAGAAGAGGCTGATGTCCCAGAGGCCGTGCCCATTTCCATTGATCTCACTGGAGAATGATGAGCAGGCAAGTCCCCTAGACCCTCCACAGACATCCACATACTGTCAAAAGATGCTGAGCTGGCCCATCTGGAAGCCTGGCCCTCTGGTAGGCAAGACCCATTAGGAGAAGTGGGGTTGACCAGTGTGGGGTGGGTGGCTGAAGAAGAGGAGTCAATTCCTCCTGAGGGAGTTGAATTAGAGGAGGAAGTGGAGGAGAACGTCTCAGAGCTGTGTCTCCTCCTGCCTTGGTGGTCTGCCCTAATCACCTTAGGTTCCAGCTGGTGTGTTGGCGTCCTTTCTGGGCTTGATGGAGGAATAGGAGAAGCAATGGATAAGGAGGAGGTGGAGGGGTCATGGCTGTATCGTCCCTCCATCACACAGAGATGCTGCAGCATGGCTGTGGGGCTTGTTTGCGTCCTCTCACCTCTGATGAGGTTAAAAGTCATGTCCGTGTAGTCATCCATTGACCTCCAGTGACCTCCTGCAGGGACTCCAGGAGAGGCCAGCGCTCCTGGATTGCTAGCCAGGGGTCGAATGTAGCTGGGTGGGTTCCAGGGGGCAACAAGGCTCGGTCTGGGAGAATGGCTTTTACCCAGACAAACAGCGGTGTCCTGCTGATCTGCCCCCACATCCACACTCATATAGTCCTGGTGAGTTTGGGGGTGAGGAGTAGATCCATGAAGGTCAATGGGCCCAAGGGAAGGCGCTTCATCTTGGGCAGAGAGAGGATATGCCGGGGGCTGCTGTTGGTGGGGGTAGTGATCCCGAAACTCAATGTTGATATACTCTCCTGGACTGGAAGGTCCCCCAGATGAGTTTACAGTGGAGGGGACAGAGGTGGATGGGCCTGCAGACACCATGGAGGGTTCACTAGCCGGACCGTGGAAACTTCGTCTGCCAAGAGGGAGGCGATTGGGCCGCACCACACGTCGGTCAGCCATTGCAGCAGTTGTATGGTGAGCACCATAAGGTGGAGGTGGGTGAGAGGGAGTGGAGTTGCTACTGCCTCCTCCACCTCTCTTCTCTGGCATTGAAATGGAAGCTGTTGCAACTGATGAATATACTGGCTTTGCAGGAGAACTCATGGGAACATACTCGCCATACTCTTTCTCATCCCTTTCTCTTGTTGGGGCCTTGTAGGAGCGAGGGAGGGAGAAATAAGGGCTGTAAGACTTTGAAGCAGCCTCAGGTGATCCAGGTGTGTAATAGCCGCTACTCCCTTCATTTGAGAGCTTACGCCCCCCACTGCTACTGTATGACATGTCCATGTATTCTCCATTTTCTGGTCTCTCTGCTATGCTGTCACCTCCACTGATGCCTACCATGCTGGAGCTGCTGTGAGTACTTGGTGAAGCATGTCCTGGAGAAGGGGAGCCGCTACTGCCCCCTGGGAGCATCATCATGTAGCCGTGGGAGTCAGCGGAGGATTGGGAATTAAGCTGGGAGTGGTGGTGAGCTGAGCGAGGTGCTATAGCTGGACTGTGAAAATGTGGAGAATGGGATATGTGGTGGGAGTAAGAACTGGGTTGCATAGGCATGTAGTCGGGAGGAGTGTCCCGTAGCGACGCAGCAACACCACACATCATGGGCATATAGCCGCTGTCTTCCTTGGCAGCAGTAGAGGAGGAAAGGGGTGGGCGCTCACTGCCAGCCTCGATCCGGGAGAGCGTAGAGGGACGGCTCTGCTGGCTGTGCTCGGAGCAGGAGCTGTAGTCAGAGCGGAGCGAGGATGAGGAGGAGGATGGCCCGCCACGAAGCAGTCCACTGCCAAATGGCAACACGTCTGATCCCTCATCCAATGAGAAATTGGTTTGGGTCATTTTCTGGTAAACAGTCACGCCAGCGCCACCAGTTGCTCCACCGGCTGGTCTTGAGAATGAGTGAGTCCTCCTACTCAGTGATGAAGACTGGCGTTCATCTTCTGTTGTTGACGAGCTCTCGTCCCGTGGTGTGTCACCTCCACTGTTATTTCCAGAGCTACCGCTGGTGCAGAAGACCTCCCGGTTCCAGCTCATAGCCATGTAATCATTTAAACAGTTCTCTTCTCTGATTGGTGGGGTGTTCCCCAAAGAGTCTGGTGTGTTACTTCGCACACGAAAGTACCGGAAGTCACCAGGACTGGAGCCATATTCATCTGAAGAGTTGAACCCGCCATCAGATGGTGAACCACATATCGAGGCGCTGGATGGGCGGGTGAGGGTGTCAGAGACTGAGCCATGGCCGCTACTGGAGGAAACGCTCACTGGACTGGTGGTGGAGTTGAAGTGGGAGACTGGCAGCGAGGCGGAGCGAGCGTGGTAGGCGGATGATGACCCTGGGATGGCTCTGACATAACGTCCACATCCGGTGTTTGTGCCGACACTTCCTGTGGCGGCACCACTTCCACTGGTGCCATCCCCTTCCTGACGACCAAGGTGGGCTCGTGCTGAATTAAGGTGGACCAGACTTCCTGTGGTGGAGCGGAATGGCCGGTTCATTGTCCCCTCACCTTCACTGGATGTTCGGAAGCGATAACCACTAGCACCAGAGCTCTTACTTGATGGCGGTGTACCAACCACAGACTCCGTCCTTGATCTACGCTGGAGTCCAGTCTGGCTAGGTGGCAGGTTGCCCAGGTGGCGGCGTGTCGTGATAAAAGGCATAGGGTTGGAGCCTGATGACTGGCTCTTACTCCTGGGCCGAAACTCTGCAAAAGCTTTCAGGGCTTTCATCATCTCCAAGATGGTCTCATGCATGTTTTGGGCCACAACAGAATCATCCACCTGCATCCATATTTCCCCTGGCCCAATAGAGGAGGAGCGCCCAACCTCAATGAAAAAGAAGCTTTCTGAATGGCCACAACGCCTGATATTCATCAACTGTAGGTTAACACAGGGAGTTTCAGAGTTTAACTTGACAAGGTGAATGGTTTTAGTTGAGAGGCATAGCCTGTAAACACCTGTGAGGTTTTTAGTTTGGCCTAGTCCTTTAGGTTTCACATTCACCTGCCACACCTCTTTGAACACAGTACCAGGGGTGACAGTACCATAACCATCATCTAAATCATCAGAATCCAAATGCCCTTTTTTGCCCTCACTCATCAGCTCACTCACCGCTACGTACCAGTCCTCTTGCTCCTGCTCATTCTCAGCCACAATGGCAAAGTACTCGTCCTTAGTATAAAGGGCTATGAGGTGCTTGTTTTTGGAATCCGCCCTCTTGTTAACTGTGAAGCACTGATAGAGGTAAATAACCCTTTTCGGGGGAGACGGGGCGATAGCCCCGCCGCTTGCGGCGGCAGCAGCTGCCGCTCGTAGGCTGTTCCTGAACTTCTTCTCGCTGTCGTAGTACTCCAGGCGGCTCGGTCCGAGATGGCTGGCAGCCCGAAGCACGAAAAACCTCTTGTGTCCGTGTTTTTGCTTTCTCAAATAGCCACACTTCCGAATATCATCCACTACGTCTGAGGTGTTGGCGACACTAACAGCCGCGTATACATGGCTGCTGCTGCGGCCAGCGGTGGCGGGGTCCTCAACGGTGTGTACCTGGCTCAGGGATGAGGAGGAAGCTTTCCTTCCAGGCGACTCTGCGATGTTTTCAACGGGGGGATGCTGCTGTGGAGCCATCTGGTAATGATGGTGATCCTTTGGCGGGTTTTGGTGGCTGAGGTGGAGATGGTTAGAGGGCGGTAGATGTTGATGGAAGCGAGAGCCGTCTCCGATGTTAATTAATGGGGAAGGGGGTTCCCCGACCGAGTTGTCTCCGTTTGCAGCCGTAGCCTTCGCCCTAACATCCCTCTGCTGCGTCTCCACCATCAACATCGTCGCCTTCCCTTCCTGGTAATTCGTGAAATTTGCCATCAGATAGTACAATCAAAGGTCACTTTACAAGCAGGCTAATCCAAGTGGACCTAGACCCCATTCTTGTTTTGGCTAGGCTAGCTAACGTTAGCTCAGATTTGGTTTGAATCCAAAGGACCGGTAATGTATTTCCGTCCAAAATAAAAGTCCTTTTGTGCTTTCAGTGGCGATAAAAGCACTCCAAGTCGGGCTTTATTTCACGAAATTAAGCCTACCGTGTTCAACATGACCACGTTCAGCGGTACTTCTATAATCGGGAGGATCCGGCTAGCTCTGTTAGCAATCCCTTCACTTCTGTACACATCTCTACGGGCCAGAGCACAAACAACATATCACTCTCTGCGTCACCGACAATAAAGGAGGGGTAGCGAGTGCTTTACGGTCGCGCATTGGCTCATCAATTTTTCCAGACAGAATTTTAAGCGAATCAAACATGACTGCACTGTATTGCGTCAGTAGCTCTGACCAATAATATGGCAGATAATCTGACTGAAGTTCCAAAATAGGCGGAAACTTTGTAAGGCTGATCTGAAGTCTGTTATTAGATTTCTTTGCCAATATCAATCAAGCATTACCGGCTAAAGCCGCTGATCTCAGATTTGCCGACGAGCTAGCGTGCCTTTCCCTTGTCGCTGTGAGCATGATCTGGTATGAAGTCACCTTATTTTGAAAGAATTGAAGTGTCATAAAACCATTCATTCACAGGCATTGTATATGAGAGACCACATTATTTAGATGAGTTGAGTAATTAAAAAGGATCTTAAAGAAAGTTCTATAATCGATTATAATCACAATAATGTCTACCTAGAGTAATGTTATATGTCTTTGCGGAGGTTTGCACTCTTCTAGTGTTTTTTCTAGTTCTAGATTGTGATAGTAGTCTGAAGACTGGTCACAATAATGATAATAATGATCAGTAGCAACATTTGTATTGTGGGTTGTAAATAGTTGCAATAGCTGGTATTATTAATAGAGTTAGTGGTTTTTCGATTTCCTTGTCAACCTCTACATCTTCCTCTGTCGGACCAACCAACTGCGTATCCTCCCACCCACAACCCCACTTTTTGGTCTTTCTCCTTTTCACCTGCCTGGCAACATCATCTTCAAAATCCTTCAACCAATATATTCACTTTCCCTTCTTTTCACTTGTCTAAACCATCTCAATCTGGCTTCTCTAAACTTTGCCGCAAGACGTCTACACTGGGCTGTCCCTCATGTGTTTGTTTCAAATCCTGTCCATCCTCGTCATACCCAAAGAAAACCTTAACATCTTCAACTCTGCCACCCGTCTTTTGGTCAGTGCCACCATCTCTAAACCATACTGCGTACACCGTTCCCCAGGCTTCCACAAATCTCCACTATAGTGTTGAAAACTAGTTAAATATTCCACTTCATCATCTTTAAAGCTACTCTTACTTTATTCTTACTAATCCTTTGAACTTCCTGATTTTAAATTTTCACATCTTTCACCCTCCTCTCGTTTTCTTCATTCAAAAATTCTCCAAAGTACTTCTATCTTCCCATCACATTCGCCACACTTGTAAGAATATTTCCATCTCTATCCTTAATCACTCTAGCCTGGTGCACATCCTCCCCATCTCGATCAATCTGTCTTGCCAATCAATATTAGTCCCTTTTTTCCTTCGTGAGGGTCCGACTTCGTTCACAACTCATCATATCCTTTTGTTTAGCCCCTGCTACCTCACTTTATGCAGTTTCTCTTTGTAGTGAATGATGTAATATTCGTTATGGTTCCATAGATATCCTTGTGACATGTTAGTTGTTCACTTTGACATGTAACTCAATGTATTTGTGACATATATTAATGTCTTTGTGACGTATAACTTGATGTCTATGACACGTGACTTGATACCTTCATAACTTACTGTATAACTTGATGTATTTTTGACTGTAGGAACCTGAACAGTTTTCGGTATGATCCTGATGTCTTTGTAACATGTGGCTTGATGCATCTGATGTCTTGGATATCTTCGACATCTTTGACATGGGGCTCGATGTCTTTAATGTCTATGACATGAAATGTGTGACTTAATGTCAAATTTCAATTCTCCTGAGAGTAATACCAATTTCAATGTTAAAGTCAGGGGATACAATTTTAGCTGTCTTTCAAATATAGTCATTGAGGGACCTTGGCTATTATGTATTGGTAGTGGGTTCAACATAATTGATAAAAGCTGGTTATTTTCTTTTGACTGTTTCTGGGAACCTCCATAAAACACCGGCATATAACCAGAGTTCTTGGAGGCAAATGATGAACAGGTGAGCTGAAGTCTCTCAGTTGCTATGTGGCACCGTGTTCACCTGAAAGCTGTAATATGACTTATTTCAACAAATTAAACGAGTTTTAACTATGATTCACAATACATATAAAAAGACAAAGCCGAATGTCAGAAAACACTAATAAATAATTTACAGAAAATAAACAACAAATAAAACGTTTCTGTGCTTTAAAAAGTATATAGATAAGAGCTTTCTTTCAAAGGTTACTTTCTTGGAAGGTATGTATTATTAATGTTGATGTGGACCTGATGGTTAAAATGAAGCACCTGTGTTAACCTGGACTGTTTTAACTGTATGAACCTGGACAGTTTAACTGCATGACCCTTCCTCTTTCTAGCACGCTTTAAAACCTTTGCCTACTGACTCCGTTATATCTGGTACTCTCCCCAACTATTGAATACGTGTTTTTCACTCCCCCTCCCCCTCTATGATCCATCTTCAAAAAAAAGTCTCTTGGGCATTTCTTTTAGATAATTTACCCAAATTTTTAAAGTACTAACAGCTCGCCAATCAGTGGACCTCTTAGTCTGCCTGCGGAGCCTGTAGTTTACTAAAACACATTGCTGCTGTAGTCATGTTTATCTCAAACACCTTTCAGTATCATTAGTGGGATTATGTGTGGTGCAGCTGGCCAAAGTGGGAGTAAAACTTTTCACTATGCGCAGTGTCATGTTTACCAGTGGAGCTGTGGAGGACCACATGTAGGGACCCACCCCTGAACCTGTCACTACTGTCCAATGACTTCCCCTTCTTATCTGTCTTGATGTTTTATTTTTTCCAACTATTTTTGCAACATATCATATGAGCTGTTGTATTACTATTATATCGAAAAACTTACTAGTTCCAAAGCTTGACTTGAAGTATTTCAATTCCATATAAAATTTTGATCAAATTTTATTGCATGTAGAAGGTCACATATAAAATGATGACTTTCTATGATGCTGTGTCAATGTAAATTGACAAATTTAATTAGTCTGATTACATTTAATTAATGCAAATTATACAATACTCAAGAAACAATGGGAATTTGCTCAATGAGCTCAATCTGTAACTGGCGGCATAGAAATTCTCAATGCAAAAAGGCAATACTACTATAACAAATATTTCTACTAAAGCTATTTATATCAAACTGTAGCCATGGCAACGTGGAAACCTATATTTGACCAAGGAATATCCCATTGAAATCTGGCATCTTATTTGTAAGGGTGACCTGGCCAAGAAAGAAGTACGGAAGTACAATAATTATGGGTACATTTAGTAAAAACAAAAAATACACAACGCTTTCACATTTTACAGTGCAAGGAGTGATATTAAAACCAAGTAAAACAAACTAATTCCAGACAAATCATGACAATGAGATCTGGCCGTTTGATGTCCTTTTGAAATGTTTCCCAAGCAGTAAGTGCGGCCTCCTGAAAGCTCTTTCTCCTTAATTTGGTGCGAGCTTGGGCATTGGTCAAGTGTAAGATGTTTTTTGAATCTAGTTGATAAAGATTTTGTCTTCTGAGTAAATAAGTACTCAAGTAAGAAGGGACCAACCCAAGAAGAGTTCTAAAGATGAAGAACAGCCAGTGTGTATGCCGGCGTACATATAAAGATGGCCAGTCAGCTGCCACATATAAAGTGCAATGGTGAGTAAGTCCATTGCATTCAGTGACATATCTTATTGTATCGTATCTTATTGAAGTCTGCTCTAACCACTACTCTCGTACCCCTGGGGATACTCTCCATCACTTCATCCAACTCACTCAAGAACTTATCTTTCTCTTCCAACTCACAACCAACTCGTTGGAAATAAGCACTGAAAACGTTCATTATCACACATCCAATTTCTATATTCATACACATCCCTCTGTCTGACACTCTCTTCACCTCAGAACACAGTTCACATACTTCTGCCTTAGAATGACCTCAACCCCATTTCTCCTCCAATCAACTCCATGACAGATTCATACAGGTAACAATACCAGATTCATACGGTAAAAATGTCCAGTTTCATTCAGTGAAAATTTCCTGGTTCATACAGTGGAACAGTCCAGGTACATACAGTGAAATATTCCAGGTTTATACAATGGAACAGTCCAGGTTCATACATTGAAATATTCCAGTTCCATACAGTTGAACAGTCCAGGTTCATACAGTGAAATATTACAGGTTCATACAGTGGAACAGTCCAGATTCATTAAGTGAAATATTCCAGGTTAATACAGTGGAGCAGTCCAGGTTCATACAGTGGAACAGTCCAGGTTCATACAGTGAAATATTCCACGTTCATACAGTGGAACAGTCCAGGTTAATACAGTGGAACAGTCCAGGTTTCTACAGTGAAATATTCCAGGTTCATACAGTGAAATATTCCAGGTTCATACAGTAAAACAGTCCAGTGTTTCCAAATGCGTGTTGGTCAGATATAGTGGCAATAAAATTTGAACTGTGGAACCGTGAACACAGAGCGCGCCGGTCCTGTGCTTCAAGAAAGAGAGAGAGAGAGAAATGCAGAGCTTTACATACAGGTACGTCAAAATAATAGTGTAAAAGTTAAATTTTTCGTATAATTTACCTCAAGTTCATCACAGCACTAGATAGAGAGGAGGAGAGCTTGCCTCGACTAGAACCGGACATTCATTCAGTCATTCATTTTCTGTAACCGCTGGTACTGGACATTCAGTGAAGCTGATTTTCCAGAGAAAGTCTTCATTTTCATTCACTGATGTCAGTTAACAGGCTTTTCTTCACTCTGCATTCATGTCTGATGAACAGGAGCAGCAAACTGACCAGCTGGTGGTCATAGAAGTTGGAATTTAAGGTGAAATATCAATTAGTATTTGCCTGTAATTGGGTCTTTTTTCATTTAATAAGCGTTGATAGGTGCAGCATAACCAAGTAGCACTTAGGGCACCAATTTGGAAACAGGGCGGCCCTGATTCACATAGTAAATCATTTCAGTTATATTTTTATAGTTATATTGTTTTTAGTGGACCATTTGAAGTGCTGTGATTGTATGTTTTTAATTTCATTATTTATTATTAATTGAATGCACTACGGGGAGATTGATCCATCCCATGACCTCTTCCCAATTGGATGTACCGGGAAAGCCGTTTGATTGCGACCTTTGATTCATCCAGGTCGATGTAATCCATGAGAGTTGTTCTCATGGAGGAGAGGTGAAACGTATCCAAGTTTACACAGCTCAGTTGCACGGTTTCAACTTTTAAGTGTCCAAAAAGGAGGTCCACTGGAGGCATCCTTATCCATCCTACCGCTGTACCAACTCCCTGGCTCCTTTCGACACCGAGATATCTCTTAGGATTTTTGAGCTCGGCACCTTAGCTCTAAGGCTCTGCCTAGCCACCATACGAAAAATGCTAATTTTTGCCACATGTATTTGCAATTTCATCTGATTCTTTAAGATATTCTACTAATAACACACTCCCTCTGCTGAGGTCCAGTTCTGCTTGGAAGTTATCTTGAATTATTTCAAGACGGTGGGTATTAACAGAAAAAGGGTCCATGTAGACCCAGCTGGTGCCGACCGCAACTGCTAAACTTCCAACTTCTGTTGTACATTTAGGATTTAATGTCACATTAAAGTCAATTCAAATAAACCGAATTGAATCATTTCCAAAGGATGAGAATCGTTTTTCTCAGTGTGTCCTCCTCTCACCCCTTCAACCCATTCACCTCTTTGACCTCTTGTTTCGGAAAAAGCTGGACACCATTGTGACAGCCGAGATTCCAGCATCAACTCTCCTACAATGAAGGCTTACTACCAGTTGAGCCGACAGACAACCCAACTCTCCCCTGAGGAAATATCAGCTGCTTTGGTGCTATCAAGCCTGGCTCTGTTGACCTCCCTCAGGCAATCAGAGCCACAAACGCCTCTGAACCTTTCACGTGCTAACATTACTGCTGTGAGAACAACAAAACTTATCTCACCCTGTTTGTGTCAAACTGCCAAATAAAACCATAAATAAACCCGATTTCACTTCTTGTTCTGACATTCCTAACTTGTTAACATGTGTTTAGTAGAGTGACACCATCATGCATCACTGAGTAACTGTGCAAACGATAGGCGTGATCATGTCAAGCTCTAGACTTTTTAGTAAAACAAGGTATTAACTAACATAAGGATTGAAACACAAAAGGCTAATTTCAAATTTAAAAATGTGTATGGATATGGATAGAGCTTATTATTTTATATATGTCTGTGCATGTTATTGGGGAGATTACGGATATGAACGAAATGGTTGAGACAGAATAATACCACTGGAAATCATTGGGGGCAGTGTCACCACAATTCAAGGTGGACCAAAAAAATGCCAACGGAAAAAATTAAGAAAAAGAAAAAAGTGCGGTCACGTCGGCAGCTACCGGGCTGGCAGACGTTGACAGCACTCACCGCATGTGCATATGCAAAGAGCCAATATGTCTGTTCTTATTCTTGCCACATGATCATGAATAAACTATATTTCCGATCTAGGACCAAATTGAAAGTGACTCAAACCTGATTTGATAATCAGATATCAGATCAGACGTTACACTGCCAACTACTGGCCTGGCATGCAAAGATCCTCGATCCTTTGGCAGAGATTTATCATTTTGACACCACCAAGAGGTCTAATGGAGGATGTTCAGAAGAGCATTGTGGACTTGTTCTGGTCTGGGAAGCACTGGATCCGGTCAGCAGCCCTCTACCTGCCTGTGGCTGAAGGAGGGCAGGGGCTGATAAGTATTCAGTCGAAAATAGCGTCTTTCAGACTTCAGACTTTCCTGCTGCAGAGGAAAGCTGGGAGATTGGACTATGATACAAATCTGTTCCTTCTGCAACCAGACCAAGTGGACCACACAGAGTTGACACCTTTCTACATATCTGTTTTGCAGTCCTGGCAGATTCTCAAAAAAACTCGAGACACCAACGAAACCCCTGGCATGTAGTTGTTTGAGGAACCTTTGTTTTTTAATAGCTTGACAAGGACTCACAAACACTGGAGTCTGCCAGCCTACGGACAAAACTCAGAACAGCTGGCTGCGCCAAACTGGGACATCTGATAAAGATGACATCGTCATCAGAGGACGTACTCAGGAGGAGCAGCAACATCACGTCCTTTAGGCTAATAAACCGAGTGGTGGCGGAGGTTTGGGCTGCCCTGCCAAAACATCTGAGGACCCCGGAGTGAGCAGAACTCTGAATGAACAATGGAGTGAGGGGTGTGAGTACAGCTTCCCCTCTCTGTCCATCACCCCAGCCCTGGGGGAGTGGCACGAGGGAGAAAAACAACTGCTGTCCCTCACAACCCCCGCCCAGGAGAAATGTCAAAACATACAGAAAAAAGCCATCTACCATATTTGTGCAAAAGCTCTCAAGCTGCGGTCTCTGGTTGGTCTAAGGGAGTCGAGGTGGACTGAGTTTTTTGGCCCAGACTTTGGACAGTTTGGTCCAGCGCTCTCTGCTGGTTGAAACTCCTCTATGCAGTTTATCTGTCTTTGTACTTGTAACAAAGGAGCAGAGCCAGCGACGCTGAAACACACACAGGAAACACAAAGGAGAGCATGCTTCCCTTTGTTACAAACTCTCTCTGTTATTTCTGAACAAGCATGGTTTCAACGCCGGAGCTGCTGCTGTTGTTGTTGACGGTGCAATTTAAACAGACACAGGAAGAGCTTGTGCTCACCAGGACTTACCGTTCTTAATATTTTAACATTCATGTGTCTTCTTTTCTTTATATTTATTTATTTTTCTATTCAATTCTAATACAGTTATTTACACAATTGGGGAACAAATTATCAAAATCGGCACACGTTAAATCAATCATACATTTCTAATCAGTTAAAATCCTACTAACCTATAAAGGTCTTAAAATACTCCTCACAAATATATCCCATGTTTCAGAATTTAAATAGATTTCAATCTCAATATTGATGCGTAATAGTGCATTCAAAATAAATATATAAAAAGTACTGTATAGTGAATGTGGGGTTTTGTGTGTTAAAACACATAAAAATCCCTGATTCGGCTGATGTTTCTGTCTATATCAGAGCTTCAGAATTGTCCCAAAGTACACAAATATAATAATAATAATAATAATACATTACTCATAATATACAATAATACACAAATAACAAACAAGCACTGGGTGAGCTGACGTGAAATATAAGTAGCTATCCAAGACATAAGACATAAGAAGCTTTATTGTCATTGCATAGATTATAACGAAATAAGGAGTGCAGTTCCAGGTTGGTGCATTTGAAAACAGAAGATAGGGCATAAATAAAGTAAATAAGGTGAAGAACAACCAAGAAAAATAAAAACCAATAAAAGAAAAAACACTCAGTTACTGCACCGTAATACTGTTCAGTGGAGGTAGTTTAGTAGCTCTCGTCTTGAGGCTGTTACACTGGATTCTCACTCAGAAGTTCAACAATCACAGTCAATTTAACATTATCATGGGACCTCCTTATTGTTCTTTCTTACCCACGTAACACCCCCGCTATTTTCTATAGCATAGTTTACCCAGTATTCTTTACATAACTGTTAGTGTTGTACAGAACAACGGATTTCTAGTTACCAAATGGAGGCATAGCTTCAAATCCTACTCCTTGTCACAATAGCACTGATTTTGGTTCAACCAGAGGACAGACTATTGCTAAACACTTCTTCAGCCTTTTAGGGTTTACATTGATGGACCCTTGATCTGTGTACTCATTTATTAACCTTGCATACAGTGTACGGAAAGCCAAAAAACAATCGGGGCCAGACGTCTGAGATCATTTAGGTCAACATCTGATGTCGGGATGGCCGAGTGGTTTATGGTGCCAGACTTAATGACTAATACCTTCCTGGGAAATTTGAATTCTGGTCTCCAGATGGATGCGTGGGTTCAAATCCCACTCCTGACAGTGCAGTTTTTCTTTGGGAAAACCACTCAACCATGTATTATCTAACATTGAATATATATTTATAATAATACTTACTGTATCTCTTTTAGGATTAAGAAAATTCTCACCAAAATGTTTTATTATTACATGTATATCCAAGAAAAATTCATCACAACCATCAGATTAAAATTGTGGCAGGCCTAAACTCTCATATATATATATATATGTTTGAAATGTCTTAGCTTTCAAATGCGACTCATAGTTCTGTTTTTGTTTATGAAGACCATGTTTATAGAGGCATTATTTGTTTTATTATGTATTATTGTGGTATGTCAGGATGGCTCAGCAAGCTATGGCACCAGACTCAAGTACTTACTTCTTCCTGGGGAATTGGTGGTCTGGTTTCCAGATGGAGGCGTGGGTTCAAATCGCACTCCTGGCAGTCTTTTTCTGTAATTTTGTTGGGGAATTAATACATTTTTTATCATAAAATACTTATGAGTAAATACATTTACACTCATAACACTAATACTTAAAACATAACATTAATAATCAACATGAAGAATAACAACATTAATAATAATAACAGTACGGAATGCAAGGGAGGATCAAAGGAAAGAAATAGTTTGAGTTTGGGAAGTATGTCAGGACGGCCGAGCGGTCTAAGTCACCAGACTTAAGCTAATGCCTCCCTAAGCTATGGGAATTCTGGTTTCCTGATGCAGGTGTGGGTTCAATTCCACTCCTGAAAGAGTAATTTCTTAAGATAGTATGTGGGCGGTAATAAAGTGTGTTTACACAGCCATTTCAATTGACTTATTATGATTTACTTGCGCTTTCTTATTCATTCATATTTATTTATTGACGTACTTTCTTAATGCTTACATGCAATCGCAATCGTAAACATAAACATTTGAAGCTTAGTTCTTACCTGCAGTCGGTTGGCCACTCTAAATTTTTTTGACTCAACATGAAAGAATGAATTTAATTCTTGGAAAAAAACAAAAACAAAAAAACCTCTAAAATATAAGGACTAATTATCCCAATCAATTTGATGTATTATGGTACAATTGTAAATTAGGAAATAAATGAAAATAATCTAAATACTTCAAATTCCTACATACAGTAAATACAGGATTTGAGTTAGATTCCACCATTGTGTCTCTAAAATGTTACACTATAAACATCGAGTATTATATTATTTCCATTATATTTATAGTCAATTCTAGTGTGATATACTGCTGTATATGTGTTTTTGTTCATATGGTTCTTCACATAAAACGGCTTCTATTCCTGATGTATTTATGATTACAAATGTTGTTGAGCGGGGGCAGCAATGACATGATAATCCATGTCTAATCCCACATTCCTCAATGTTCTCTAATCTTTGCAATCCATATTCCTCCTTATTCTATATCACTATATCATAATCTATACTCTATACTCTACTATACCGCTTCCCGTCCCATGGCAAACTGCTCATAACGCCTGGATAATCCTCCGATAATCTCTGCAGCTCCACTGCTTTGACACATGACGGTTTAGTGGGAGCTCTATGCTGTCCACAGGAAGTTAGAGATATTTCATTATTTCTATGTGTCTATAAATCTACTCCATTTGCAGTCTGCTATATAGATATAGATATGAGGTCTGTGGTCTGTTGGTGCATATTTTCATTTTATCCAGGTCATTAATGCAGAGCCAGCTGTTAAGGTCACATGTGACCTGGTGACCGGACCCACACTATTGTTGTCACAAGTGGTTTGTTTGCTTACCTGATTATCAGGCGGGTCACACCATTCAAAGTGTGAATGCCGGTGAAACTGTCTGGGGAGGGCTATCTGGACCGGTTGAATAGAACCCCACCCTTTTTTCTGTGTCTTTTTTTATCATCAGAGGCCCCACAATATGAATTTGTCCCCATATTTAAGTGTTATTGTTGGGGTTTTTAAAACATTTTGCGATATGCAAATAAAATGGAATATAACAGTCATTATTATGTTTATATTTGTGTATAATTACTTGAAACAAGAACGGTTTTACTATTTACATTAACCTAGAATGATATCTCCAGAGGGAGTGGGTCCGCTTCCGCAGAATAAGCAATGTTATGTCATCATATTTTTACAGTAGCCTGGAGCGGACACACTAGGTGGGTTTACATGGACCCCTTTATTCCAAATAAAATGAGAAGAAAGCCCTATTCAGAAATACAATGCTCCATGTAAACACCCCATTCCTAATGAGAATACCTTTTGAGATTGAATTTTCCTTCTTTTGCACAGGGGAAGAAGATACCTGTCGGAATGAAGATCGGAATGGCAACCGCAGTATGTAAACGGAGGATTGGAATAATCCACGGTGAGTTTGTGCCCAGCAGTCAGGATGGCCTAGTGGTCCAAGGTGCCACACCCAAGACTACCAAGACTAAAACTAAGACATCAGTAGAGGAGATGTCGGAGATGACCCACCCAGCAAGAGAAGACCGACCCAAAGCAGAAAATTAAGAATTGATGTGTTTATGTTAACTTAGTATGATATAAACTGAGGGAGCGGGTCCACTTTCTTGTAGGCTGCCATGTTTGTACAGTAACTTAGAATGGAGGGTTCATTAGCATGCTAGGCAGCAGCCAAAGTTAGCTATAAAATGCTACCATAATCAATCTTTATTTTATTTATCAATCCGTCTTTATTTATATAGCGCCAATTCAAAACAACAGTTGTCTCAAGGTGCTTTCAAGAGAGAGCAGGTCTAGACCAAACTTTTTATATAATTATCTTACAGACACATTGTAACATAATAGTGGAGGACAATTTATAGAATTATAATCTTATGTGAATTTTGACCTATAGTATAGTATAGTACAGAAAACTTAATACTATATATAAAAATATATATATATTTCCACGAAGGAACCTCATGACTTGACAGATTTCTGGATGCACTTGTAGCTGATGACATCATGAGATGAGATGATGATCCTTTTGACACCTGAAGGCCAACGTATATTTGTCCACACACTGGGATAAGGAATGAGCTGAGGTGTAATATATATTGCAATATGGGACCTCTGGAATATATGTTCTATTTAGTGACATATTAAGTCATGGAAATGTAAATCATTAAATTAATTTCTTTACATATTGAATAATTATGTTGGTCTAAATTAATGTACTTGGGTTTATTCAACATAGCAACTTGGAGTAAGTCCAACTTTTTTTAATAGGGCTGTTATAACTAATTTTACCATTGTATAATTAACCTACTAAAGGGATTTTATCCAAATAAAATATTCTCTGTATACTCAGTCCAACAGAATTGCTCTGTGCTGAAAACAAGTTCAATCATGTGGATTTACTTTCCATGAGTTAATACAAAGAATATGTTCTATAACTAAGGAAATGGCTCTGTCGGGAGCGGGATTTGAACCCACGCCTCCATCTGGATTCCAGAAAGCCCATTTCATAGGGGTGTTTTTGTTTTTTCAGTTCATTCAAAGAACAATTTTCTTGTGTCAAGAAATATTGAAAGAATTATATAATTGCAAGTTGTTGTTTTTTAGCTCCAACTGATCAAATATATCAAAATGTATCAGAAAAATCCTCTTTGGTGTCAAATTATATCTAATTGGCTACCAAACGCATTTTGGGACTCTGCCTGGACCTTTTAATGAGAACATTACTGTAGTTCACCATGATTTGCCACATATTCCTGACGTTTCAGGGAACTGCTCGTTGTGAACTGTCATAAGTTGTCAATAACAACCAAAATAATGCCACAGACACTTCGTTATGCAGATTTGGGGAAACTCCGACGACCATATCACACTCTTCCATTGTTCTGGACTTTAAAGGCTTGCTGTATCTCCTCTCTACCACCTGGAGTGTTTAGGAAAATTTCACGGGAAACCTAAGGGCGTCATCTTTGTGAAAAGACTTTATTAATGTCAGAAGAGTTTAGAAGGAGCGTTTACACCGTTAGTTCCCGATAAAATAGTTGTTGAGCAGTGGGAGGGAACAACATTTTAACCCACAAAGGAACGATGGTGACATATCATTTAAACAGCTTTATCCTTGATTTTAATTGAATGAATGATAATACATAGATAAATTAAAGGAAATAGAATGTACATACAGGCTTAACAAGTAACATAACAAATTCAGCAATTCAAATATTATGCATCTAAATGTGACTTTTAAGTGAATATTCAAAATTGTACATCAAATTGTACAGCGTTTTTATGGACACTTGTTTTCTGTGCAAATAATTCTCTTTTGTGTGAATAAATGCTGAGAGCTATTGATGGTATGTCTCTCATGAGCTGGAAACTGATTTAATGAGTACATTTAATTTAATGGCAGGGGTTTGTGCTCTCTTCTAGTAATATTTGCTTTCAGTATAAAGTGTATGGTAAGGTCGGTTGCGTAGTTTTTTTTAAATCACACACACACACACACACACACACACGCACACACACACACACACACACACACACACACACACACGGTGAGGATCAACAGCGATAATCCGCTGGAGCCTCCATCATGCCATCTGTAATTGGAACACTCTGCTGTCTGTTTCCTGTTGCGTCACTAGGAGGCGCTCTGTGATTGGTTTTCACATGGACACACAAAAATAACACTGAATTCAAACTCTAAAATATTTTCTGTTATCTACGTCAGTTACCACTGTAAAAATAGAGAATCTACAGTCTGATCCAACAATATGAACTAAACGAAATTCTGCTCAATTATATTCAACCATAAACACACCAGCATCCATCAGGTGTTTGTGATATCACAGAGGGTAGGAGCATCCTTCCTGCTGTCAGGTGGGAAAGTCTAACTTTAGATGATTCGACATTGCCAGATGGGAAATGTTGAATTATCGTACCAGAGGCTTATGATGATTCTATTTTGAGGAAAATGATTGTTTATGCCGAATTTGCATCCTGATTTATGTCAGAGGTCAGCACCATCTCTTATGTCTACCTATGGAACTGTTTGGCCTTGGCGGAGGTTTGAACTGTTTGTCTCTTTAACTCACTTCACTATTTCCCTTCCTTCATTCTCCTCTCTTCAGCAGAGGACAAGCGACGGAGGAGGACATGAGATTAGTGGCGCTCCCTGGCTGACAGTCAGCGTCAGCACATCCCTGATTTGCTGAGTCAAAACTGCTCAGCCTCTTCACATAGTTCCACAGGGGACTTCATCTTGTCAACTCAATCCGTTAATGCAGACGCTACTAACGTGGAGATAATCTCTCCTAACACTCACACTCACCAGCGTCTCTCTCCTCCAGGAAACTTTTGATGATCACTAAATTAAATATCTGGATTATTTCCTCGGCTGAAGAAGAAAACTAAACTTTTATCTCTCCTTATCTATCTTTTATTCAACACCTTGTACTAATAACCTCTACCATCACCATTTATTGTTGTTGAAACTTTTTACGTTGCTGGCATCTTGTGGCATAACTGATGTCAAAGATTAGAGTGTGAGGGTTAATTGTCAAAACGAGACAGCAATGTAAGCAGTGATTCTGTGACATAATAACGGGGCTTGCTAGTGCCGCGGTGACGTAATGATGCGGCTCTAGTCCCTCTCTGATACAACGACAAGGCTCTAGTGCAGGAGTCCCAAACTCAATCACAGATGGGGTCAAAATTAAAAACCGAGTCCAAATCGAGGGCCGAACCACACTCATATTGGCCATGTTTAATCCAAGCTATTATGACAATTTATTCTTATTTTATTCACTAGTTTTATAGTTTTCTGATATAATTAGTGGCGTAATTAATTGTTATGCCTCCCTCTGTATCAGCAGTGTTTAACAGAATCCTGTCTAATAACATTTTCTTATTGACAGGTGAAGAACCTGAAGAAAACTTTTAACTTTTTTCACGATACATTACTAAACTTTTCTGTTTTCAATTAACAATATCAACAACAATAAACTTTAAACAACCCTTGGTAAATGGCTAAGTTGATTTAGCCGTTTCGTTCAGTTCACAGTAGACTATTTTTTTACAAATGCGTTTATCATTTAGCGTTTTAAAAAAGTTTTCTCACCCATTCTTTCTAAGGATTAGCCTACATTTTTTGGAGTGGCTGTAAAAACGCTGATATCTGGCACCCTTGATTGATGCACCAGCTATTGCAGCGCATTCTTGGATTTGTAGTATCTGTGGTGTTTTGCCTCACAGCAAATTTTTCTAGGCTCCGAATCCACCTGGGGACTTAGTGTGTGGAGTTTGCATGTGGTCTCCCTGTGTCTACGGGTTTCCTCTAGGTTTTAAGGCTTCCTCCCACGGTCCAGAAACGTGCCATACTGCTGCCACCGACTATCAATGTTTTTGTTTGTCTTTCTATGTATTAGCCTTATGATGAACCGGTGACCTCCTTACCAGTTTTAGCTGGGGTATACTCAAGCCCTGGAAGTTATCATGCTATATGTTATATTCTTAAGGTCTGAACGGTATGCCATGGTCAGTCATGGCACTGACCCCAGACTGAGCAGTTCCAATCTTGCTGGAGGTCTAGTGAAGGCAAAGCTGGAACTTAGAGACCAGTTAGTGGTGTGACATCATAACATTGTCATCGTCATTGGGCACATGGAGCTGAGTCGCGACACGGACTTGAGAGAACTTTCTCACTGCCTTGTGAAACACTTCCTTCAGGTCCTTTGAATTTTTTGATGGGAGTCTAAGAGGACGAGAGAAGATGGGGTAGGAATGAGACAAAATGCGTTAATGAAAAATGAAAGAGTAAAGTAGCTGCCCTAAAACTATACATTAAGTTGTCATTAAAGGAGAAGTTTGACATTGCAGGGTTAAAAATATGCCAAACATCCACAAGAACTGTTTGAACTTGTGCTTCGGACATTTCTTTCCCTCTGTTTCCAGCTATTATGCTAAGACAAGCTAATCACCCCTTTGAACACAGAGACATCAGGGTAATATCAGTTTTCTAAATCTCAATATGAGTTACAGTAAACAAACATCTTTCCAAACATATTGAAACATCTCTTCAAGTAGAAACATGCTACCTTTAATTCTTGTCCCAGGTATGTGTTCTTGTAGTCAAATGTTGTTCCCTGTCAAATTTCAGTTAACAGTTTGTCAGGCAAAGTTTTTTTAAATACATTTTTTAATCAACAAGCACTTGTAAAGTAGAAGAACTGAGTTGTTAAGTTGACCAACTAATCAAATTAGTAACTGTCCCCCCATCCGACTGAAGACAATTAACTAAATTTCCTGATTAAATCCCCACATCTGGCACCTGAACTTCCTCAAGAGGTTGCATTTTATTTGCATTCTGTCACATCTTGTATTGAAACATGACCCACACCCAATCTAGAAACAGCCTGAGAAGTCTGGTCGGAATTTCTTCTAAAATAAGAAAACGTGTGAATATGTAAAACTACGCACGGAAATTTTCCCAATCCTGCGATTATAAACAAAATCAATACAGGGCTGGGAGGAGACGTGAGTAGTCACATATGTACGCCGGGTTATTCACAACACTGGAATTTGTGTTAGTAAGAAATTTTTGTGACACTTTTGCACAAAGAAATCTTTCAGTGTTGAGCATCTTGAAACATCACACATCTAGACACCAGTACAACTTTGATTTGAAAGTTGCGGAAGGTTATTGGAGCTGTTTGTATCCTCCTCCGGATAACGTTGTAAACACTCGGGTTACGTTTGGTTTTCAGATGTATCTCTGACTTCCTCATCAACCAGGACTGTAGAATTGTGCCTTCTTCGGTCCCGGCTGAATATTTGTGCGAGTGATGCAATTGAGCCCAGGTGAACTTTGTGCACGAGTAAAACGGTACAATTAGAGTGAGTGAAGTGATGCGAAAATTCAAGTCCCATTTGGAGTTAATGTGGCATTAGACATGTTAACAATCCCAACACTATGTTTGCCAAACAACGAGTCATGTTGACAACCAAGCAAAGAAATGTTTTTACATTTTTATAATGCGTAACCCTACCTCAGTTTTTCTTCTTTGCAAGTTGTTCCTGTTGTAGTTTCTTCTTGTACTGGGCTATCTCGGCCATCTGCAGCCCGTGGGCCATTTGCCTGTTAGGATGAAGTGAACAGCATGAACACAGCTCAGACACCCATTCCCTTGTTATTATTTGGTATATTGGTATTTGGTGAACTAAGTACACAACTATCCTTCTAGCCTTAAAGGTTCAGTATGCAGGATTTATTGGCATCCAACGGTGAGGTTGTAGATTGCAACAAACTTGCAACTCGGATGACTTCAGAGTGTCAAGTAGCAACATACCTGGACTTAATTGCTGGAGGAACAGGCAAAGGTTTGGTAAATCCATTCCTCCCTACAAGCCAGTAGGTCTCTTCAACTTCTTTCCCCTGAGAAATGGACAGAGAGAATGTCAGGATGAAACAGACACACAGAAAAACTCAGAAAAAGTTAGCAATGTGCAAAGGGAGGATCATACCTTGATTTCTGTCCTGCCTCTCAACTCAAGCTTGTAGCCGAGGTTTAGATCCCGAAGAACCTTCACTGTACTTTGATGTACATGGATCCTGTAGGCTACAGCAAAGATACTTGATCATACAAATAGGTGGCGTTGAGTCAGGACATACAAGCAAACCCCTTAGGGTTTCAGTGTTGAACTTACGCAAGCCGTTGGACTCCATCCGGGAGGCAGTGGTCACCGTGTCTCCAAACAGGCAGTAGCGAGGCATAGTGAGACCAACCACACCTGCGACACATGGGCCTGCAACAATCAAACACAGATTCAGTAATAATTATGACTTTGTAAGCTACTGTATAGTCAGCTTTTAAATATGTTTTTGAAGAGAAACAGGAATAGCGAAATTCTGTGGACATAAAAATGAGGAAAGAGACCAGGAACTTGATGTAAGAGACCCTACTGCCATATATTTTTACCCTCATGCCATGTCAAAACACAATGTAATTTTTTCACCCCTTCCCTCCCCTCACCTGTGTGCAACCCTATACGTATCCTGACAGGAACGTCAGGCATGTGTCTCATTTTAAAGGTTCCCACCGCACTCAGGATATCAAGGGCCATGTTAGCAATCTCTGCAGAATGGCGGTTCCCGTTCGGGACCGGAAGACCTGATGCCACCATGTAGGCATCGCCAATAGTCTCCACCTAAGGTTATAATATAATTAGGGCATCATTTGATATCTCACACCACAATATTCCTATCAGCTGAAGTGAATAAATGTGGAAGTGAAAACAAATCACCTTGTAGACATCATGGTTTGCTATGATTGCATCAAAGACTGTGTAAAGGTCATTGAGTAGGTCGACCACCTCGATGGGCTCGCTGTTGGCTGAGATGGTGGTAAAGCCGACGATGTCGCTAAAGTAAATGGTCACGTTGTCAAAATGTTCTGGTTTGACCGTACCTCCCACCTTTAAAGCCTCAGCCACAGACCTGAGGAGTGAAGAAAACACAGGTGATCCAGGACCAAATCCAAGAAAACTTGAGGTCTGATCTGCCTTTATGAATATTGTGCTGTTTCTTTGTAACTCACGGAGGGAGCATCTGTGTCAGCAACTTCTCCGTCTTCTGTTTCTCAATCTCCAGCTCCTCTGTTCTCTCTCTGATCAGCTCCTCCAGGTTAGACGAGTATTGCTCCAGCATTCTCAGCATGGAGTCTATGATGTTTGTCTTCTTCCCCTTGTTGATGTTTTTAAACTGAGGCAACGCATTGGAATAAAATACAGGAAGTACAGAAAATAAAATACAGAGGACAAATTATCAATCTTATCAATGCAAGCAAAATAGGCCAAACAATATTGATATTAATGGGATCAGATAATTAATGAAAAGACCCCCTTTGCCCGCTCAGCTGTGTAAAATACCATTAAATGGATATAACACCAATATATCAATTTATCACAGGTGATAAGACAAAATAGCATTTAAGGTACATTTTATCCAGGATGTAGTTGGGGGTTGCACCATAAATTCTGGTAGGCATTCATGATCAATAACTGGGTGCGATTGACATTAGATCCCAAAGGGCCTACTTGGTCAAAGATCTCTTCAAAGTTCGGTCTCTTGTCAGGCTGCTCGCTCCAGCACTGCTTCATCAGTTGGATACACTCGAAAGGCGCGTAGTCTGGACTGACTACTGGACGACACAGAGGAGGAGGCTTACAGAGCCTCTCGATAATGTCTGAAACACAGAGAAATATTAGTTGTTATTTAGGTCATGCTAGGAGTCTGGCATAAGGAATATAACATTGACAAGTCAGTATCTTGATCACAGTTATCCTTATATATCTTGACGTTCATCACCATAAACACATTAAAATGTCATCTTTCTAATATTTTTGTCCCTAGACTTCAAAAGGAACTGATTTTGAGATATATGCTTACACAGAAATGCTAACATTTGGTAAATGGACTGTATTTGTTGTATATAGCATCTTTCTAGCCTGACCAAACACTCAAAATGCTTTACAGCACAAGTCAGCATACATTCATACATTCATACAGCAGATAAGCCTGTCATATAAGGCACCATGAGCGAATGAAACATGAAACACCTTTAATACACCAATGGAACAGCCATTGGGAGAATATTTGGTTTCAGTATCTTGCTAAAGGACAGTTGGACTGCAGATCTTTATACTGGAAAGGAACAGGGAATGACGCAACAATGTCTGCTGAAGCTAGCTCCACACTAGAAGTTTTTCAAATATTAACCGATTTAAAAAACGTGGGAGACCACAGACATAAGGAAAGTTTCAACCGATTTTTAATATTATATGCTTCCAAACGCATACACTAGACGATTGGTTCAGACCGCGATGCCACCTGCCGTTTGTTGTTACCATTTCACAGTGGTGATTCCACAGACGCAAAATCTCACAGAAACGTCCGTGACCAAATGTGACTTCAGAGGAAAAACAAATATGGAGGACGATCGACATCCTTGTCGGTCCTATTTTTATATGTCATGCATGACACGTTATCGAGGCACTCGTTTTGTTGCCATGATTCAACAAGCTAGTTTTCTTTTTCAATAATCCACTTAGCTCGGGGTACTGATATGTTTGGGTTTCTGTTTGTTTGCTGCAATGTTTGTGAGCTGTAAAAGTATGCAACATCCGGTTATGACACCTCCCGGTTTGATAACATGTTTGATATTTACGATTCAAGATTGGGGAGGCTCGGACTCGATTGAGAGCAGTAAAACTATTTTGCGAATTCTTTAATTCTTGCCTGCTACTCCGGATATGTTTTTCCTGTTTTGACTGCTCCATCTGGTTTTGAGACTTACCATATTTGCTGTAACCCTTCATTATTATTATTATTCCTAAAGTTCTCTACCACCACAACTGTCTTTTATCTAGCATTTTCACGTTTGTTTGAGTTTGAGAGTTTCTTATCCTACCAGCGGCTGACAGGTCCAACATGCAGAACGGATGTCCTCTGATCACCACCTCTTGCATGATAATGGCAAAGCTGTACACATCGCCAGGCATTGTTCCGTGAAGCCCTGGCTGTCCGTGGATCCTAAGGATCTCCGGAGCCGTCCAGAGCAACTCTAGGACACAGAGAACAGCATTAGGTTGCGACTGAAGGGATCATCCATCCAAACATTCAGGAGAAGCATAATGTGGTTACCCTGCTTCATAATCTGCTCTCTCACCGTCTAAAGGCGGCTCGATGTAGGGGAACCTCTGGGCTTCCAGAACCTCGCTATAGCCGTAGTCAGTGACCTTCAGGACAAAACGACCATCCACCACGCAGTTACGGGATTTGAGACGACAGTGGGACACTTCGTGGTGGTGGAGGTACTTCATCCCCTAAGAAAGAATAGCACTCTACTCAATTACAAGTTTGTGGTGCCTGGTATTATTATAGATAGAACTAATGCTACTCTTTCAATAATAATTAATAATTAATTAATTATTAGTATTCGTAAATTAAGAAAATAATTACTTAATGGATTTTCTGCATATGGTAATATTTGTCACTATCAAAAACAAGTTTCATTGAAATATTTATTCAATTTGCCATTTGAAGATCCAAGACCGTTTAGTTTGTCAACACTTCCAGCCTTTCCTGTCTCATGCCACTTGTCTTGTTTACTCCTGTACTTCCTTCCATCCATACTGACCTTAATCAAATCCAGGAGCAGAGACGACTTGAACATCCAGTCCAACTTCACTTCGTCATTTAGCAGTAGGTCCTCCAAACTTCCCCTGGAGCAGAACTCAGTCACGACGGCGAACACGCCACAATCGTGAAAGAAGCCAAGGAATGGGTTGACATTCTCATGACGCATGTCCTTCATCTGTAGCCCAAAAAAGTTGAATTCTTCTTTTATTCCTTTACAGTACCGTACAACCTTCAGCAGAGTCCTACCGTGTTTTTTTTTGTTTTCTATTAAGGCGTACATTTACCTCAGTAATTCATAATAACTCATCAAGATGTTCACCACTTCTGACCATAAATCATTAGAAAAGTATGTGCCAGTATACTCAGCACCATCTAGCACGACACAGACATTTTGGTATTCTGTCCTATGGAACATTGAAACCCTACTGGAACTTTCCGGGCCTGTCGATCAGCAATATGTCTGGAGAA
The DNA here is from genome assembly GCA_009660295.1 of Lophius piscatorius. Taxonomy (NCBI): domain Eukaryota; kingdom Metazoa; phylum Chordata; class Actinopteri; order Lophiiformes; family Lophiidae; genus Lophius; species Lophius piscatorius. The sequence continues at coordinate 31,451 of VRLP01000056.1, read as the reverse complement.
AGAGGGATGAGGCACATGTTGCAAAGACAACCCTCCCTATGTTCAGAAAAGCATGACGGTGGCTCTGTGATGCTCTGGAGCTGCTTTGCTTTATGTGCTGAAACCTGCTGCGTGCAGAGGGTATGATGGATGTCATCACATTTAAGGACATCTGAAAAGAAGCTCCTTGCCATCTGAGAGGAAGCCTAAGCTTGACCGTTGTTGAGCATCCCAAAAGGACAACGACCCCAGACATACCTTAAAGTCCACAAAAGCTTGGTTTCATTATGTCCTGGAACATTAGAGTGCCTGTCATAGTCGCCTGACTTGAATTCCAGAGAAAGTCTCAGGATAAGATTAGAAGAAGGTGGTTGCAGCATAATAAACCTGGAATATTAAGGAACTCAAAGCCTTTGGCCATGAGGAATGGGCTAATATTCCTCACTAAGAGGAATCTGTAATAGTTATACATTACATTAGTAGCAGTAAAAAATACAATTCCAAACCAGTTCAAAACCAATAAAAGACTATAAAATAAAATAAAAAGTCTGTAAAAGACTATAAATCTGGATTACTGAATCTTGAACTTAGATAGACCTATCTGAAACTAATCAAACTATCCGTGCCCTTATCCTTAAACTCAGTAGTTTCAGATTAGAGGCCACTTAGTGGTCTCACTGCTTATCCATCTATAACTTCTTGTTACACTATCAGTGTCACGTACCAGTTCAAAAACATTGTTGGTTTTGGGGTTGACTCTGCTGAATGTCCCATCAGGAAGTCTTTTCAACCATGCCCAGTCACCCTGGAGACGAGAAAACGCAAGTTGAAAATGTTTTTGTTATAGTGAGTTACTAATTTTCAGAAAGGTACAACCAACTGCTAAGTGATAGAAGTTTCACCCCTCACCTGGATGATGCCGCATTCGAGCCCAAACACATTAGCCATCTTTATTTTTATTGCCAAGAAGATGCTACAATCTGACTATTAACTCATCACATCCCTGAAAGTCAGGTATATTATGGAATCGTCATCGCCCCTGTGTTCACACCACCAAGTCCGCACCGCCAAAGATCTTTTGTGCTAACCTGATATATAAATATAAATATTTTATATATATATTTTCATCGCGGGTGGGAGCATCATCTGCAAATGTTTTTGTACCATCATTTCTCAACTGTACAAATTTGTCCAAATTTCTATAATTGGGACAGAAGACGTCCAAATATCAACATTTTGGCAAAAAAAGTCCAAATTTGGTGTATATTTGAACTGTCTCGAGATCTATCTTGAATGAATCATACTTTAGTCATATAGTTCATATTTAACTTAATACGTGGAGTTTTTTTTTGTTTTTCTGAAAAACATGTTTTTTTTAACATAATTTCACATTTATTTTGAGGAGTTCAATCAGCGGGATTGCTTGAACAATGCAGGGGATTTGGGACTTTTCTGGGATACTCTTGCTGTCTTGGAGGACAGCATACACCTAACTGTTTTTCAGTCCCTTTAGTTTAGTAACGAATGTTGTCACTGACTGTTTCACCTCGTAGATTACGACGTTGGAGTTCTCATAGGTGGCCGGTGACTGGATGGAGACTGGCGAAGTTAGGCTGCGTTCCGACACACTCCTCATACCGCTTGCCCTGCTGTCATCCAGACTCAACTTCTGCAAGGTGTAGAGTTAAAGATACAAGACAGATAATTGATATAGTTTTAAGGACAACCTTAAAAACTGGTAGATTTTATGTGATTCCAAGGACGCCAAGAGTTGTCCGCATCTACAGGATGGGCGCTAACCTTGTTGCTAAGTGACGGATTAATGAATGTGACATCAGCCAGAGTCAGCAGGATTTTGTTTGGACCCCGAACCAGTCGAATATGAGTGATGCGTCGTCTAGGCACAAATAGTCAGGATGGAAGACTCATATGGATCAGTTCTTCATTTCACTAGTAACAACAAACTAGCAAAGAATAACTGTATTCCTGGTTGTAAGAGTAAAACTATTTTACAAATTCATATTCAACCTGGAATTCTCATTTCATTTCAATTGTTATTATGTAAAATATATTTCACACCAAGAGGAGCAACTTCAGGATTCCTCCTGACTTTGTACCTGAGGCAGTAAATCAGAGCCACTGCACAAATAGAGATGGAGATTGCTCCAAGGAATATGCTTATGGCTGAGAACAGATCCACCCCTGGAACAGAAAAAGAAAGGTTTTCCGGGAAATCATGAACTGGAGTCATCTGTCATGACTCTGTTTTCATTCAGTCTTTAGTCTCTTTGTTTTTCCTATTAGTCCTATCATTTCGTTTTGAAGGCTATTTTCATTGTTCACAATTGTGTTTCCTTTCCTTATTTTGAAAGTATTGCTCTATGTTGTTCTGTAACCGTCACACTTCCTGCCTTCCTACACTTCCTTTTGTGATCTGTTTTACCCCTTATTCCCTTTGTTTGGTTTTGAATTTAATTACTAATCCTTTCCCTAATGTTCCCATGTGTAAAATCTCCTAGTGTATTTTTTCATATGTTAAGTCCTTTCCTTTACTTTGTGGGTTAGTGGGATTTACTGTACCTTCTTTTTCATTTTGATTTGCGTTGTTGGACTGCCTTTATGTTGCGGCTCATGCCTGCTTTAACAGCATTGGGTTTTTTTTATTGTGGATTTTTTGTCGTTAAATATTGAACTACATCAGCTCAGCTCAGCCTCCATCTTATGTCTGGACATGGGTCCAAGCTGTGCTGCCTTCTCCTGATCTGACATATCACCCCTTCCTTTGGTGAGCCCAGAGTAGTGGAGGTTGTTTCAGATACGATGGAGAAAGTGACCAACCATATGGAGTCACCTTAAAATCCCTGAAGCTTAAATTTCTCACTCAAAGCTGAGCATCATTATGGATAAATCAGGTTTCTTTTAGCACTAAGCAGTTATGTGGAGTCAGCTTACTTTATTTGGGTTAGATAAATGCCATTCAGTAGGATAATTGTAATAGTGCATAATTCATTGGACCAAGCATATCAAATAAAGTACAGACTATTCCAAAAACATAAGTTGACCCCAGTATATTCAGTTAGACCATCAACATATAAACTCCATTTAAAGGAGCAAAACACTTCATTATAATTTTAATTATGAGAAGTAGATTTAACATACAACAACAAAAATGTTTGGAAAGTTTTATGCAGACGAACAAAATGCATTAATCAGATGTTTTAAGTACAGACATAAACAATCCAAGCTGTATAAGATAAACAGTATTTTGAGAGTACCAATGTTTGTTTATAGGGTCTAAAACATCCCGCATGCCTTGAAGTACAGTTTGCAGCATGTATCTTTGTGTTTTCCTCACCGCCTGAGCAGAGGACTCCAGGAGTGAACCAGCAAGCGGAATCTTTCCTGGGACCATTCCCGCGAGGGAAGTGGATGTCTCGACCCAGGAAACGCACCATGCCAACCTCCATATCGATCCTGTCGTCAGTTAATTCAAGTAATATCAGTAACACCTGATATAGCATTCTCCATGTCAGGGTCAATACCAGAATGGTATGCAACCCTGAAAAATATTGGTAGGGTCAGTAAACGCTTGTGCTAAGATAAATGCTTTCTGCTTTCACTGACTGCTTTTTAAATGATTAAATCTTGAACTCTGTTCATTTTAGTGTAGATTCCCATCCCCGAGGTTTTGTTAATTTTGGAAGTTTCAAAAGCAAATGGACCCCTTTTTTAAGTTAAAGACATTTGACATCTCATCCAAGAGGCCTCCTCAGTTTGAAATGACTGATACAGGACAAAACTGTCAGTCAGACCATTGGCACTATCCCACTAAACATCAACATTGATCTGAAGTCTTCTATAGATGAGACCCTTGTTCTGAGTCCTTTGTTACCTGTATGTTGGTTTCAGTTCCCATGACTGTCCATCTGTGTCCAGTATCAGGTAGTCCATCATGGCGGCACCAGAGCCACTGGTTTTTATGGGGTGGCTGAAACCCTGAAATGTAAATAAGAGAAATAACTGCAATTTTGACAGACACCATTTTATTAAGTGTTGCACAGAGGTAATTTCAACTTTTTTATAGACCCATCGAAAAAGTAACTACCACGTGGAATGGATTATTTACTGGCTGCATCCGGCTGGCGTGACCAGCGTTGTTACGAATCTGCAAGATGCTGGCTTCCATACAGGACTGGATCACAGCAAAGAATGGTTTTTTGATACAAGCTCTCAAAGAATGAAACAGTGGGAAAATAAGAAACGATGAAGTTTACAAACAAGTCCAAGAAAAACTGGCAGGAGCCATGATAGACGAAAGCTAGAAAACTTTTGAGATGCCAATTATAAGGCTTAATCCCTCAGCAATAACACTGGATGAGAACTCCGTCTTAATGAAGCAATGAATGAAGTCATTGGAGGACGACCACTGGTGAATCTTGGTGACTACGGTGTGGATCTGGGTTCTCATGATGAGTCGTGTGATGTGGGGTTTCTGCTTTTAATGTTTCTTTGGATGATATTGATGAATCTACTCATGTATACATCTTATTTATTTACTATGATAGTTCATATTTTACTGAGTAGGGGGAGCTTTTGAGAAATATTTTGGTTTTCAGAATCAACTTTCTAACCATGGGTCACTTGTAGTCCAAATTTGGTATAAATGAATCAAAATGAGATCTATCTTGTATACATCACATTATACTCAAACAGTTCATATTTTACTCACTAGGTGGGCTTTTTTTTTAAGGAAAAACACTCTTTTTATGGACATAACTTCATATTTTGAAGAATTAAGGGGTTCAATCAGGGGGAATGCTTTTACAATACAGGGGATCGGGGCTTTTTTGGGGATATACCCTTCCTGTCAGGGATGACACTAGAAGTATATAGAAGTGTATTGTAAACCCAGCTACTGGCTAATTTGGTCACTATTGGATAGTTCACATTGTAACTCCTGAAATGGGTCAGACATTGGGGCCGATTAAGTTCCAGAACCATTTTCTCAGAAGTCAGATGCAAATCACAGTGAAATCGATCCAACTCTCCTGTAATGTGAATCTGACATAAATAAAGGTTAAGTTTAGGATTTAGGAGGATCTCTAGGAATAAAACGGAATATAATATTTATTTTTATCAGTGAACTTTTTCCTGAAACTATGAAAAATTTGTTTAATGTTAGTTTAGAATTAGCCTTTTATATCTACAGAAGGTCCTCTTCTATGGAGGTCACCGTGTTCAACTGCCATGTTTATGCAGTAGAAGAAACGTATTGCCTCTAAATACCACCAAAGAATAAGATTGTTCTTCCAACTATTTTGTATTGTGAGAGGTTTGTGAAGTTTGTGAACCCAAACTGTGATAAACGGAGGATCATACTTATTGTTATTTAGCACAAGAACAGCTACGGGGCATGGAGCCCTGCTTTCAAATAAGGATGATGAAGAAAAAGGAAATAAGGACAGCTGATGGCGAAAAATAACGATAAACAATGGTGTGGCCTTTACCCAATGGAAATTGCTGACAAGAGAAAGATTTTCAGAGTGATGCTGAAATCGGTCGGACAGCGACAAACCCAACGCCAGGTTATTTAGATGATGACATCATTTTGACACTTGAAGGTTTCTGCAAATTCTTCTACATGCTTGAATAGGAAGGGTTGAGCTGAGCTATATACTATCTGATACACCGGACCTTTAAAGCAGATAAAATCACAGATGAATTCACATCTTAATCTTTCATTTATGTTAGTCCTGATTGCCGACTTCCCTCTTCCCTCTAAATCTGTTGGAAATTATACAATACGTAAGCTTGATTTTCTTTTTTTAAAAATTGATATTAAACTTTGTTGAAAACTTTTGGAATGATGCAAATCTATAGTAAAGTCACGCATCAGTCTTGACCCTAGTAGTACCTGAAAGGAAAGGTTTTGGGTGTTTCTTGCCAGGTTTCCCCCAGACATCCATTCCCCAGATTGCCGGACACGATGCACCACGTGAGCCATGAAGAGTATAGAGTTGTAGATGGTGCCGAACAGAGGAGAGACCTGCAGAACATAGACAGATATCAGCTTGGACCACCATGCACCAACCCATCGTTTCAAACGCTAGAATACTGTGCATCACCTCTTGTGGCTTCAGCGTCCTTGCCACCTCTCTGCTCTCCATGGCTTCCCTGTAGGCCTCGTAGAAGGACATTTGGGGTGAGTCAATAGTGACGGTCAGCACGCCGTCGTAGGCCCGCAGCAGCTTGCCATTGCTCTTTAGAGCAGGGTAGGTCAAATTGCGGTAGGGCAGACTATAGAGGAGGGTATCGTAGGGAAGAAAAACCATAGAGCCATCGATCATCTGCATGTCGTACGCTGTCTCCAAGAGGAGCCTCTGCAGCTCACCACCCATCAGTGCCGAGTGCATGCAGAGGATCACAACTATAGGAAGAGAACAGAGAGGAATATGGTCGGTAACAACGTCCGTTTTATGATGCTTATCAGAAAAACTGGGACTTACCTCGTATTTCTCTCATATTCTGGATCTTGGAAAGAGCCCGCCTTATGCCGTGGGGTGTGTTCTCCATGAAACTGACCGGTCGTACAGGCAGACCGTGGCTCCTCAAGGAATCAGCCACCTGTGTGGGTGTCAGATCCCAGATATGTTGAACAGTTTCATTGCATTTATCAGGGTCCAGGAAGTGACTGGTCAATAATTTTAAAAATATTCCAACCTTGGTGGCTGTCTCTACCCAGATGTCCTCCAAGGACGAGATGATGCCTATATGGGCCCACCTGAAGTAGTTAATGATGCTGAGCAGCACCCACGTGGGCCTAGGCATGGAGCGTGCAAATGTTGGGTGGCTTCGAATATCATCCATCTCATAGCCAACACATCCCCATGGAAACAACGCCTGCGGAGTAGAAGAAGGAATGCACATGTCACCGCATGTTTTGCTTTTGAATGTACGCACTAAAATCTAACAAAACATGACCAACTTTGTTCCAGCCTTTGCTCAGCATTGAAGCAGCATCACAGTATCCTGGGTTGGCTGGTCCGATGTACGCTGAGGCCTTGGTGTGGAAACCCATGAAAGCTTCCAGAGCCCTAGATGTCTCACATGGCTCCTGTAAAGTGAAGATAAATCCATAAATGAATATCGACGTACCAACCAACAAGCTTGGAACTGCACCTCGCTTACTTCAGTGTTTACAGTCGTACAAGCTGATTTGTATAATCCAGACAACATGGATGAGCAAAATATAATATATATATATAAAGGCTGGTTCACCCACATAAATTTGTTTTCATTGGGAGGAGTCTGCACTGAAGGTTATGAATTCTGGACAATGACATTTTGGCTAAAGCTTGATTGAATTAAAAGGAACTATAGAGGTGTGCACTTTGGCATTTCAAGTTCAACAGTCAGTGCAGACTCACGAGTGGATGTGTGTGGAAGATTACGCCCCTGTAAATCACACAAATTCACATGGGCAGATATTTAAAACCAAATGAACAATTCAAGAATAAGTGGTTAACAGTTTCAACATCTGGTGAACAAAAAGTACATGGGTCCACTTCAAATATAAATCTGTCATGGAAGATAAATCCTAGACAGGGTAAACTGCTGATGCTATTCTAAAATGGGTTCCTTTGACTTTTGGAACAACTGGACACGACACATGATAAGTAGAAAGAAAAGGACTTCTTTCTTAGAGATACTTCATTTTGATCCATCACAGAGCACGGATTAAAATCACCTAAATGCTTTGAGAAATTGTTGATAAATAGCATTTAACCGTAGTGCAATGCTTGTTTGTGAAATTTTCTTTAAGGAATTGAAGCTTTAAAGGAATTATCGACAATTCAAAATCACATTTCAGCAGGAAGCGAATTCCTCCAATTTTACCAAATAATTTGTATCGGCGTCATACCTGCAGCACAACAAAGTCAAAGGTTGCAGCGTAGGACAGCGAGGGGTCCCTGTTGATCCTGTTGACGGCGAGTTGAGCTGCCACACTAGGAAGGGCCTTAGCAAAGAGAGGGTCACACCCCCATGGCCCCACCACTCCAACACGAAACCAGGCTGCCTGTGCTGGACTGGGCAGTAAACCCAGGGTTGCCAGGAGAATCAGGAGGAACCTCAGGAGATCATGGCGGAATACAGGGAGCAAATGAGTGGGTGAAAGAGGAGAAGAGGAGGATGGGTTGATTTCAGGAGCTTTGCCAGTGGTCCGCTTCCACATTTGAGGTAAGATGATGAAGGCACAGTAATGTGATTCCATCTCAACTCTCACCGCCTCCAGAAGCTCACACATACACGGAGGAAGATGGACCTCCTGGAACAACGAAGGATGAGCTCCACCTTACATTGATGAGGAGTGTTCTTCTGTCTGCACCATGGATGGTTTCATCATCACTTCATCTTTTCTTGACATCCAAACAAAGAAAACTGGTCAAAAAATTAATTTATAAAATGTTTAATTTCCTCGCCACCTTTTCAGATCTAAGTGCTGCATCATGAGGAAACACCGGTAACTCAATTGGTGGTGTATCTCAAGACGGAGTACAGCCAGTACTGTGTGCGTGGGAGCCGACCTCAAGCAAGTGTATGACCTGTGCTGTCAGATTATATCAAATCCAATCAGAACCCCGCAGTATAGAGGCATAAGCTGCACCGGTGGAGTTTAAGCGTTAAGGACACACCCACTGTGTCTCCTATACTGTATTATTATGTTTCATTGTCCATGATTTTAACTGTAGACAAACAACAAACTCAATCTCGTTTGATTTCAATTAAAGGTGCAGTTTGGGAAATTAAGGAGTATCTCTTTGAATAAATGGAATTTTAATATTCATATCTATGTTTTTTCCACTGCTTGGAATATGTCACAAAAAGATATCAACCCACTTGGTCTGATTTCTTTGAGTGACTTTTTGCAGGGATTTTAAAGGATATAGAGCATGAGATCATTGGATACTGTGGATGGACCTGATTAGTTTGATTTTAATGTCTCTACTTGTACAATAAGATGTGATACCATTGTGTGTTTTTATTGATGTCTGTGCTCCCATGTATTTTATTTTATTTATATGTTACGACGTATGCTGCTGCCGTCTCGGCCAGGTCACCCATGTAAACGAGATCCTTGATCTCAATGGGATATTTTTCTGGTTAAATAAAACAAATCATTTAGTTAGTGTACAATCTGCTGAAAATAATAATAGTTTGAATGGTGCTGGTTTCCATTTGCCTACATGCCACAACTTTGTTGAAACGGGCGATGTAGTGTGTGGTTTTACCTCAGAGTTGGAGGTGGTTACGTGTGAAGTTGTGTTTGCAAGCAGTGAGGAAACAGTTCTAAAATACAAAAACACTGTAACGAAACAAAATGTGAATATCCATACACCCAGATTATACATTTTTGCAATGTTGCCTCACAATAATAACATTCTTGATTCAAATTTAGAAGAGCCTTTCAATTGGAGTTTGCATGTTTTCAACATGTTTGCATGGCTTCCCTTGGGCTAATCCAGCTTCCTCACACTGTCCAAAAATATGCAATCTAGCTGAATTGGTGACTCTAAAATTGCCTGCAGGTATGACTGCCGGCCGAATGGTATGTTGTTCGGGTTGGCATGGGGCCCTTGCCTAAATTCAACGGCTTGAGTCCCTTACAACTTTGGACAGGATTGATTGAATTTTGCCAGCACCCACTCAAAATGAAATCATATCGGCGTTAAAAACAAATATTTTTTCTCCAAGGTTGGGGGGCCTTTCTGTTGATATGTAATTTATTATCTCTCCTTACTGTTTCCCCCATATTATACATAACAGTTGAGTGTCCCTCTGAAACCTAGAGGGCAGCATAATACAGGAACGCCAACCAGCCTCTTCAGCCAGTGTCTTGTTCTGGAAGAAAATGCTTTCGGCCTGAGTCCAGTCCCATTGAGTGATACCGAGTTATACAGCATTGCACAATGCCTTACTGCAGTTTAAGCATCACTTTCCTGGCTCTTACACCAGACTGACGGGATTAGGTGGATTATCTGATTCAGCATTTTGCTCTGTAAAAAAAAATCAGGCTCCTTTGTGATTTACTTTGTTGCCATACTTCAGAAATGTTTTGCATTATTTTCCCTTAATCTCAAAAACAAAATGAGGGTATAAAAAACAGATCAGGAGAAGTAACGACATCTAAATGGAGATTCTCTCCAAGCATCTGCGTGAGGATAAATCAACCCCAACAGGTTTTATTTTCCTAGAGGTGAGGTTTAGATGAGAAGTTGTAACTTTTATCTCATTTTGCACAGCTTTATATTATTCCTGTCTCCCTCTCTGACCCCCACGCTCCTAAACGATGTGTAAAAGGCAAGACAAATCAGTCCAGATGTTTTAGTCCTGACCTGCCACATGAACTCTCTGCACTCACTCTTTTTTAAAAACAGGGCAGCATTATTTAAAAATGTAAACACATGAAATAAGGTATTGGAGCAAACTCTTTGTGGAAATTCTACCCACAAGTTTTGCACAGTTGTCAAGGGACTGGTCCAGTTGACATTAGGGGACCATATATGGAATAAATGACCAGTGAGATGTGGCTAAAGACACCGGAGGAAGTGAAATTAGTAAACAATGTGTGATTAAGGGTCTTGTGGAGAATAACAGCAAATGTTAGATTTGGGTCAAGCATTTTATAGTTCTAGTTAGGGCTAGGGTTAAGATTAAATCTAACCCTAATTTCCTCAAGTGATGTTGCTTGAGTCATCGTTAGTTATCCTCTAATATACCCATTAATACATTAAAAAAAGGAAAATGGTTGGCTGTTAAATCTACTTGAATGAACCATGTAGTTTTTGAATTAAACATTTTCATGTGTACAATGTAAATGTGATGACATCATAAAGCACTTCCAATAGGGAAATTCCAACTGAACTTTTCCAGAATTACTCAATTTGACGTTGCACATCTTGATTTATTTCCATTGTAAATGCAAGCTGGATGAAAATCTGTTTCTGCCCACATAATTTGATATCAGCAGGTATTCTATGGAATAATTCAGTTCGATCATGGAATGATTGAATGGGTTTCTTTCAGCATCAAGCAATTCTGTTAGGCCAACTCAATCTATTTGGTCTATATGAACTCTTACATTTAGTACGTGTAAGTCTACTATTAAAATAGTTGGACCAACCCTATTAAATAAAGTTGAACTAAGTAATTAAGTGGAATCAACTCTAATAATTACATTTTTGACCTAATCAAGTAACTAAATTGAATTGCTATATTGGGATTAATCCAGGTAATGATTTAAATTATATTTAATCCAAATAACTAAAATAAGTTGAATCCACCCTCATTACTTAAATTGACCAATTCCAAGTAAATAAATTTAGACCAACACGAAATACGTAAAAATAAACCCACTTAACCATGTGGCACAAACATAATATCATTGGTCAAGTTAAAATCTGAGGTTGTGGAGTTAGACACGACCAGATTTCTGTGTGAGGCCCCTCATCCCTGGAGTCTATAAGTGGATTTCAGTAGAATCCGGACCCATGTGTACTTTGATACACATTAAATGTTTGGGAGCCATCACATCATCACATTGTAGTGGCATTAAATATCTCTTATGCTTGGCATCATATGATTACATTAGTATTAAACAGGTAATGTCCAATGCTAATGGACATTACCTGTCCATTAGCATTAAAACTTATTAATATTTTCCATTTGAACTCCAATCATCTCTAATTTATGGGCTTCACAGAAGGTTTTCTATGTCTATCATGGAGTTCATTTTGACTCTGCTAAGGCAGGTTCAACCAAGGGTTACTGTACACATCCACACGGTGTCTTTATATCCAGGTGTTGACAGTCTCCGCCATAAGCAACTCTTTGAATCGATCGTGGGCTCTTTTTTTTTTTTTTCCTGAATGGCACTTATCTTTATGAAACAGCCACTTAGCGGTCAACTCTGGAGGGCCCCTCATTCTTGAGACTGACCGGCACCGTGGTGTGATGGTGGTTGGGCTGGATCTTTCTGATTGAACTTTAGATACATCTCCATAACAGACTCCCCATTCTACAGCCACGCTCTTCACTTCTCCAGTGTATATGTTCTGACTTAAGACATTTAAAAACTGAATATAGGTGAATCTGAGACTCTAAATTACCCTTAGGACTGAATGTGAGTTTGGATGGTTGTCTCTTTCTATGTATGTCAGCCCTGTGATGAGCTGGCCACTCGTCCAGGGCGTACCCTGCTTCTCACCCAATGTCAGCGGGGAGAGGCCCCAGCCGAGGACATTAACCGGTCACGAATAATGAATTACTTGATTAATGGATCTGGCAGGCAGAAAAATACACACTCATACAAAGGTAGGTTTAAAAAAAGACGAAGATGTAAAAAATATTTTTGACACATCGTTTGTTTTAAGTTAAGTTTCCAGTATAAGTCCTAACTGCACATCCAGAGTGCCTACAATAAGTCAGTCACGAGGATGTACGCGCCATCAAAGAAGCTATTTACTTCCTGTTTGGACTAAACTACTGAGGCAGTATGTGCAGGGGGTGCGCAACAATAATTGGCCTGCTGTTTGCATTGATTAATATTTTTAAAATGATACTATATTATGTAGTTATCTGTGACAATCATATTATTTGGGGGTACACTCTGTGGAAGGGGGGGACATGACCCCCCCGTCCCCCCCGAGAATTATGGATGGATGCTTAAGTACCAGGGTTGGATTTCCAACCCTGGTACTTAAGCATCCATCCATAATTCCCTCCCTTCTTCCACCCATCCTTTAGACAGGACCTTTCTCAAAAGCATCTTCCCAAGACAAAGTGGAAGTAAAATAGTACTAATTAGACAATTTCCATCAACTGAAAATATGACAAATAAAATATATCTTACTGCGACTGTTGACTCAGATGCCAGAGGGCGGAAATCTGGGTTTGACAAAACATTTCTGACGGCATTCAGGACCAAAGTCACGGCTGATTATCCCAAGAACACATGAAAGCACTGTAAAACGTTCCACCACGTCCTTCAACATATCTCAGTGACGAGTGGTTTCTGCCACAGAAGCTAAATAATTGAATAGTCGCGAAGTAAGGAAAATGATGCAGGTAGAGCAGTTGTCAATAACCCTTTGATAGGACAGTCTTATTGCTATGAGGGTCTTATTGTTTTATTTTTAGTCGTACTGACTAATTCAGTGAACTTGGTGAGGTGCAAGGATTTTATATTATTTAATGAAAATTAGCGTGTGCTGTGTTTAATATTTGCAAAAGATTTTGATGACATGCATATCTAAAGCTCATTTGATGGTTCACGGTGCATTGCCGACCGTACTTTACATCCCATACTGTATTTAATAGCAGTCGATTCCTCATGGACTAGTGTTGAAATGTCCATTCAGTGCCCTTCTTTTCTTTTGCTGGCCCCACCTCAGTCATGCTACAAATTTCCCTTATCTGATGTGGTATGTAATTGGACACCACATAAAAGGAGCAACGATGAAAAGTCAGAAATGTGGGGTGAGATGAATGAAAAACAAGAATGGAAGGGATAAAGGACAATCCTGCCATGCAGGAACGACCACATGCACACAGTAAATCATCAGAGGTCGCACTAAGCCTCTGCAAGCCAGATCCATGAAGGAAAATTACTGGTGTCAGTTTTGCCAAATTCAACAACAATGTTTGTAATGATGATAAGTCAGCAAGCATGACTCATGCCTCCCATCTGCATGTTGTTCTCAGACAGACAGAGAGAAAAGGGTGTGTTGAAGTGTTTCTTAATAATAAACTCTCTTTCAAAGCAAGATTTAACTCCCTAGCAAACAAGGCAGATGTGGATACTTTCCTCCTTCACATTTTGTAATAGTTTGGTTTGTGAAACAGTATTACTCCTCCAGGATCCAGGGGGCAGATAGCCTTAGCAGCTGGTGAGCTCACACACAGGCTTTTTATTTGTTATGGTAACTACAGCATCTCTAAAGACTCGTGTAGAGCCTTTCCCTCTCAGCTGCACCGAAGCTTATTCAAGTGGAAAACTCACACAGAAGGGAGGCTCTGACATTTATCATAAGATGAAGTTCTGAAGGATCTTTCTGGGTCAGACTCAAAGACAATAGACATATATATACAAATATATGTCTATACATATATACACATATAGACATATATAGATATATATATAGATATACATATCTATATATGTATGTCAAGATGGTCAGATGGTCTAATATCAATTATTACAGGTGCAAAAATGTAAACATTTTATGCTGGCATCTTCAAGAACATTTTAAGAATGCGAAATCATTGTTCAAAATCAGTCAAATTTAAATATATTTGTGAGAAAGCCATGTTTTTGACAGACAAGTCAAGGAACTGAACGCAAGCATATTGCATTCACCACAGTAAAAAAGAAGTTGCCCTGTTTTTCTGAATTAAGGAGATAGATCTCACTCACGTGAGAATTGAATTTCACGGACGCAATCATGTTGCACTTGTTTGGTTTAATCCAGATGTGTTTTGGTCTTGGCTTAAGATATTGGAGATACTAGATACTAGAGATACTAGTGGAGATATTATTAGCTAGGCATATGTGGTATCATAGATATGATAAAATGGAATACATCTTCTCATACAATTCTTGTTTGTTTGAAGCATTTTCGCAACAGCAATGGTAAATAATAGGATTCTGAGGGTTAATTTGAATATACAGTAGGGCAAAAAGCAATAAGAGTATCAGCCATAGGAGTGAAAGATCAGAACATTGAAGATTGTAATCCTAATAGCCCATTTGGAGCTGCTAGTTATCGTTCAGCTATTTTATCAAATAATAAGCCTCCAAGCTCCGTTCAAGAGAGGGTTTCTTATCTTAACAGTGATTATTAAACCAAAAATCTTTGTTCTTAACATGATCTAAGCCAAGACGAAGGGGGAGCAGCACAGGCAGAACCATGGCAGAAGACAAACTGTTGATAACAAAAAGCACTGAGGGGTTGGAAAAGGACCCGAATTTAAATGCTCTCCCATCAAGGTACTGTTGTTCTGGTAAACCCATAGTTTGAAGGCCTTTCCTAGTCTAAAGTAATGCTATAGAGAGTGAGAGTCAGGGGGAGAGAGGGGAAATGGAAGGCTAAATGGGTTGCCCACTGGGAGCTATGGAGCCAGAAATAGAGCCAGACCTCACATGTTTGAGCATTAACCCTATGCTTACAGCCATTTAGCTAGAAATTGAAAGAAGAAGCCAAAAGACATAAACAGCGGTTATTCTTGGAGATCAAGACAGGAAGCAGCTAAAGGCTGGTCTAAGATACATTTCACCTAGTTTATCCAAATGTCAGGATAGTTTGAAGCAGATTATCCCAGACTGAATGAAATCTGATTACAACATTCAACACTTTATTTTTTTAATTTTTATAATGTGAAAGCAAGTTTTCCCCAGTTGGTCTGTTTCTACTATGCGATGGAGGATTGGTACTTTTATATGATGTTACTGTTATCGCAAAGCTGGAATTATGTTGTCATAGCAGGGTAACACTGTGGCCTACGGGAGTTCAAAGTGCCTGATCCAAATTGCTTCACTGGTTTTCTGTTCTTAGACCACTTTTGGTAAACCGCTGCAGATGCCATCATATCCAGATAATCAATCTGATTTCACGTCAGGGAGCTCGATATTACAACTGATTGGTGTGTTTCTGACTTTTCCCTTTAACGGGATCCACTCCAACCCTTTTACGGAGTTTCATGAGAATCCACCAAGAGTGTTTTGTGCATGGGGTGCCATTTGTAAAGTATCACATGCTGATTTTAACAGCAATATTTTGCCACATTTAGCTCCAAATGTTAAATCTAAATCTTAATGTTATAGCTATATGTTGAATATAAATCTAAAAATTATATCGAAATGTTATCTCGAAATGTTAAATCTAAATGTTATATCTTAATGTCGAATCTAAATATAAATGATCTATGTATATGTATGATTAAAACCCAAATGTTTAAATCTAAATGATGAATCTAAATGTAAATGTCAAATCTAAATTCAAATTAAACATAGAAATTTCTCAGCAAGTTCGGGAACAGTGCCCAACTTGAAGCCTGTTCTGAAATTTGCAAACGCAGAAAAAATGGCCTCGGCCCCTAAAAACAGGCAGATTTAGATACAAATTTTAAATACAACATTTCAATTTCCATTTAACATTTAGATATAACATTCCGTTTTACATTTAATATTTAGATATAACGTTTACATTTAGACTTAACATTTAGATATAACTTTTAGATTTACATTTAACATTTAGATAAAACTTTTAGATTTACATTTAACATTTGTATACAACATATAGATAATGATTTGATTTAGATTTAATGTTTAGATATAACATTTAGATTTATTTTTATCATTTAGATATAATGTTTAGATTTAGATAAGATTCACATTTAACATTTAGATTTAACATTAAGATATAACATTTAGATTAGGCAAAATGTTTATGTTAAACTTTACCAACAGCGCCCCATATTGGTGTAATTCTGCTAACAAACAGACAAAGATACATGGCTATGGCGGATCTGTTTTATACAATAAATCAGATTATTTAGCAAAATCATGGACCCCTTCAGCACTGGCGTTTAACAGTAACAGTGGTATCTATCCAACACTTGTTACAGAGTTCTAGTGTTTGGGGAACTGAACATTTAGTATCGTGTTTTGCGCTGAAAGCTGACATCTTAATTTGCTTTATTTTTAGCCAAACAAGCTGATAATCTTCCCTCGTTTTTATCTGACTCCCTTCAACAGCCGCTATCGTCTGTCCTATTTCTGCCAGGACAGCCTCTAATATGGGAACATCCTGAGTCACTCTTTCTCATCAACATTTTTATCTGTTTCATATTTTTCTTTTTTTTCTTAAAGATCTCCTTGCAACCCATTCTTCCTTTCTGTCTCTCTCCCTGTCGATGGGTTTGAAGTCTTGACCTCATTCGAGACAGGACTTCCTGTCGCCTCTTTCAGATAGCAGGAGACATTCAGAGACATGAGAGCATGAGAGCACAGCTGGTTTACGTCCTCCACACTACGGTTGTGGATGAAGTGATTTCCCGTATTAGTCAACCCAACAAGAACACACACATATTTGGATTTGGTTGCTCTGGGCAGTTTGCTGTTTACCATTAAGCTGAATTGAGATAAGATGTAGCAAATAATCATAGATAGCCTTTTACAAACTACTAGTCTTTCTGTGTGCACATACCATAAGATAGTTAACTAAGCATGTGCAGTACTTTCCCTTGCTTAACCATTCTAAAAAAAAAATCGAAATAACTGTTGACAAGCTCCAAACCTTTTTATACAGAGATTTCACAACTACCCAACACCATAATTCCTTCTCCATGACGCACTTGTTTGTTCACAATGAAGGGACCAATGGTGGAACAACACCATGCCAATGTTTCATTTAAATAGCAAGCCAGCATGAAGAATGAGTTCCTTAAGGAGGTACTGTTTTTGTTTAATCCATCCAATTCCTCATCTTGCAACGATAAAAAAATGACTACTCTTCTTGTTGATTTGAATAATTTTGTTCAGACTGGTCATTGTCATTGAGGTTGTTTTCACTCATATGAGTTTGTATGTTTGCATGTTTGTTTGTTTGTTTTTGAGAAGGATTACAGAAAAACTACTGGATGGATTTTTATATCCTCATTGTGATTCAGTTTTGCTGAGGTTACGTGTTTCACAGCATTTAAAATAAAATAAAATATAATAAGTCGTTTTGAGTGGTTAAATCAAAATGTGACTATTGCTGCATTGCCCTATTCCTTTGATGTTCCTTTGGGGGTTGAGCTGGTGTCTCAGTTCCTAGAGTTCTTTTGATTCCTTTGATGTTTCTTTTGGTGTGGAGCTTGGGGCTCAGTGGGCTGAACAGCGACGCTGAAGTGGAAGGCACAGGAGATGGGTGGCCACAGTTTATTACACCTACACCTACTACACGTTTATTCACCTTTTCTGGAGACTCAACCTTTCCTCCATTCATGACTACAGCAGGGGTCTTAGGTTTGATCGTGGGGCCACTGCTGGTATGTTGCTGGTATGTTGCACATTTAAGTTCATAACTTTTTTATGTCGATTACTACCATATTTCTGTCATTCTTCACCAAAAAGTGCCTGTAGCTGCTTGCCCCCCCCCTTATCTCCCTGGTACTTCACACACTGTTGAGATGAATCGTTTAATTTGGCAACTTCCTCGGACATCAGTCAGGTAGGATGGTCCTTTGTGTCAGGTAGCATTCCCATTAAACATCCCAAAAAATAACAGATTGTCCGTCCTTTTTGAAAAAATTTGTGTTTTTTTGCAAGAGACATCTTTGCTGCTATCAGCTAAACAACAAAAGTCCTGAAATCTGCTTTGTTCTTATCACATATGGCATGGACATGTGCAGCACCTTTGACCTAGGTGTATATTTAACCCAAACAAGGCACATTTACAAAATATAATTGGGTTTTCCTTTCGATATTAAATGTAGGGGCAGCTTGAATCTTAATGAAACAATTAGAAAAAAATGTAAAATGAATGTGCGTGCCAGAGGTAGGGCGGGCAGGAAGTGACCCGCAGGCAGTGAGAACTCTGGAGAACAGAATAGACACTTATTCTTGTATATTCGCAAGGAGCTGGAGCCTAACCCAGCTGACATCTACCTCTTTTAATCAAGGCACTTCCAGGGCTTGTTTGGAGCCAGTGCCTAATCTGCAATTATTGTCGCAAAAAAACGGGCCCACAGCCAGGACAACTGGTCCCAAAGAAGAACCAAAACTTTGAACGTTAAGCAAGAACTGGTTACAAAAGTATTTGGGGGCGGGACTATTGTTGCATATCGAAACTTTATTCGTGTGTCTCACTTGAAAATTTTAAACTTGCGCCATTGATGCAAGTAAAACCAAATGTAGCCCAGCCTACAAAGTAGGCTGGGCTGTGAAAACCTTTTTGTTGTTTTTGTTGTCAGCAATAATCTAGAGGATGAAGTGAATCCACTATTATTTTTTACGATTCCTACTATGGTGACACCATATCTAGCCCTTCTCTGCATCTGACTGGTGGTGTTAAAACCATATTTTCCCTGAAAAATAGAATAAAAAAGAAAGAACTTTATTAATCCCCACGGGGAAATTTGGGTGTTACAGCAGCTTCAACGTTTGTAAAATGACAAGAAAAAACAATAAAGACAAATGAACAGACACATATATATATATATATACACACTTAC
This sequence comes from Lophius piscatorius, assembly GCA_009660295.1. Taxonomy (NCBI): domain Eukaryota; kingdom Metazoa; phylum Chordata; class Actinopteri; order Lophiiformes; family Lophiidae; genus Lophius; species Lophius piscatorius. Next base: position 12,197 of record VRLP01000056.1, on the reverse strand, counting down.
ACCCACACTCACACAAATATGAGGTAGACGAACGATCGAAGAGACTCCGGGTCTCAGACGTAGCCTAAGTTCTTTCAGCGTGGTGTTATGAGACATTGATTACAGGTAATTAGAATCAGAGTAGCGGCAGATCAAGATGTCTGCATGCTAAGATTGGCAAAACTTGATTGAAAGAGGTTTGAGCTCTCCAGGTGCCCTCTAGCTCCTACTTGTATTTGTCCACGTTTACAAAAATGGACTAAACTACTTTACATTTTTCCTCAACATTATGCTGCGGAAATGGATAGTTAGCGATAATGGGTAAGTTATTTTGATTTTCTAAGTGCAATAAGCTGAAGCTGGGAGTTCACATTGATTCTTTTTTGCTTTACCAAAAAAGGGAACACTTGGGGGGACGGTTATTACTAAATCAGGCCTCATAAATGTCACATTAACTCTGCGAGTATCAACTAAACTCCTGTCTAACATGTTAAATTGCTGTCTTTAAAGGAAATAGGGAGGCATTTGTCATTATTTCAGCAGAAAAGGAAATTGGACATCAAGCAGCTGAAAATGAACCTTCCCGACACACACACACACACACACACAAACGCATAAACACACGTACACATATAAAGTTTTGGATTACATTTATCATTATCTTTGTCTCAATCCACAGCGAGCTGACTCACACTGTCTAAACATTTTTCCAGACTCTGATGAGGTCCTGCTGCTTTTAAAAGTCAGAGGGCAAAAGGTCTTGAGTTGGGTCAGCAAACAATTTTCTGAAGGGTGGGTGTGTGTGTGAGTGTGAGTGTGTGTATGTGTGTGTGTGCGTGTTTAAATGGTAGTTCAGTGATCAAGAAAGAAATTCCAGATGCTGAGGAATCTGTCTTGACTAGGACATTTGTCTGTGTCAGTGAGAGGAGAGGTCATGTGAACAGCAAAAACACAAAAAGCAATGTACACACTTCCCAACTTATGTTCTTGACCTAATTCTTTATAGCTAGCACAGGCGGTGTCCTAGAGCTACATCGAACCATGGAAATTGAACACGATCAGTATAGTCTTTCTTGTTAACGAGAGATTCCCAACAAAAGTTGAGAAGCGAAGCCACTGAGGCGACATGAAGTCCAAAGAACACTAACACACATTCCTTTCAAAACAATAGAAATGAAATACTCTGCAGAGTGCAGGCCATTAAAAGTGCTTTAACACCTAGAGATTGATTCTTTGGGCTTAGCTAACGTGGAAAAGTTTGCATTGTTGCAATTTCGGACTCGGCCTTGTAAACGAGAGTCAAGAGATTTCACAAGTATGTTTTGTATTAGACTGAGTACTGGGGGTCTGTCACCATGAGGCAATCTGAGGATGAATTTGAGGGTTTAAAAATTGACTAACTGCACATCCAGTATTTTAAGCAAGGCATTAATGATCTAACAGGAAAGAAAACATGAATAAAAGGTTGAATGAGTTAAAGTTTTTCGTAATCTGAGTAATAAGATGCTCTACACTTTTCAATCATGCAATTTGACTGACTAACTTGTAAAAATAATATTTATTATGAAGCCTTATGGTAGACTTGCATCAGGCAATCCAGTGATTAAATACTGAAAATGTAATTATTTCTAAGTTTGTCAGTGTGCAGGATTTTCATTTTTGTAAGTTTTGATACTTTGTTCCTTGTCCTCCATGGCAAAAGCAAGTATTTGTTTGTCAGTGTTTCCAGATGAGAAGGGTTTTGGTTTCACTCATGAATGTGGAAACACAAAGAACTAGTTACAAATAAGCTATCGGATCTGAACCAGCCCTGGAAGTTCCTTGGAAAAAGAAAAGGGATATGAGTTGTTTGTTGTCGTATCTGTCAGTCTAATGGTCCAGTCTCATTTCACTGTGTTCATTGACCGTCTCTTCTGTTTCCTGATTGGTAGAATACAACGCTCTGTGCTGGTTTTTAAGGTCACATTCTATGACATAGCATCCTGTTTTGGTTTTGGTCCATACTGCATTCATGCTTCAATTGAAATGCACCGGACGTTGTTGGTTTGGTCTGCACCAAGATACGGGTGTCCAAATTTGTTCAAATGAAACTACCAGACTACCACTCACTACCGTACTACCAGAGAAATCGTATCAGAATTTGTTTTAATCAAACCAAAGTTTGAACCGAATCATGTCTAATTTATTCTCTAATTGATAACAGGTTGGAAACTTGCTATTTCTTTATTAACTCTGTCATTGTTCCCACATGGATTAAAAACTAAGAAGCAATTTTTCTGCATGAAATCTTCATTAAACCTCCGTTATTTAAGATCATGCCGACATGAACACAAATTCTAAACCATTATAAAGCTCATTAAATAATATTCCAACATACTAAAGTTTGTTTGTTTGTTTGTTTGAGGCACAAAACCGCCTCTATGATTTGAGAATCATTTTTCTACTTAATAATTCTATATTCTATATTCTATACTAAACCCATAAACATGGCTGACAAGGATTAGTGGTAGGGATCACGCTAGCATGATTGTAGACTCCAAAGGGTTTGAACCAGAGTACAGGAACCTCGTAGGCCACAAAAAGAGACTTATCTTTCACCATGAAACAGGAAATTGGCGCAAAGAGGCCAGATATGCTCACTCTTCAGAGTAGACATTAAAGTCTGAAAAAGGTTAAAAGAATAACCAAAATTTTTCAACAGCGCCCCCTTGACAATTCCATACAAGCAGCGCCTTTATGTGGTTCATCTAGAAAAAGGACCTTTTGGAAATGTGCGTAGGATACAAAGGTCTAAATAAAAGTCTCTTGTAGCTTTGATCTAAAACTAACAAGTAGTTGGCCATTTTGAATTTACTCTGTAAATTAGGTGCTGCAAAATAACAAACTTCTCATACAGATTGCAATCAATCAACATGAAATTTGGTCAATGAAATCTCAGACCTGTAATGATGAAAAGCTGTCAAAGGTTTTTATATAACTTGAAAAGTGTGGATCTGAAGCTGCGGTGAATTTTGATAATTTGTTGGAAAGGTACTCAGGCTCTTAGAGGCTTATCCTGAAGATGGTATGCATCAAGTTTTTCCTTTTCTTCAAAGATCCTACCCAGGCAATGGCATGACCTGTCATGCCAATCCAATCAGAGGCAGATTAGGGCGGGTGATGGTGTTGCCACAGTGGGATTTGTGAACTTGCTTGACAGAGGTATGCATTCTCTAAGTTTAAGTTTTGTCAAGTTCATTGAGCACGACATACTTAATGCACTTCTCTCCTCTTTTATTGAGTGACTTTTCAGCCTCAAAAAGTGAGACATGAGTTGTATGACAGGGTACAGCCAAGTTTCTGACACAACACATGTACATTGTCACCAGCATCTGTATTACCTGGGAAGAGGTTCTGATTTGAATGAGCTTCATCGAAAAGACAGGGAAGAGCTTTACGGTCTAACTGTCTCAGTAAGCTCCATTCGTTCTTTATCCATCCATCTGATGACGCCTGCTGGTGACCTTTAAAACGTTTCGATCACGACCGAAAGAGTCAGCCGTGCCTTTTCATTCCATTAACATCTTGAGTTCCCAACTTAAGGTCACCAGTCATCCACTTTTTGTCGTTTTTGTTCTTCTTTTTATCAAAGAATTATTTTTTTTATTCTCATGGAAGCCCTTAGTTGGCCGCCTCTCCTACTCCATCACGTCTTTGGTTTTGCCCTTCAATCAGAGCGTTGTGGCTGACTTGACTTTGGAGGAAAGGACCTGCCTGAACCTCCTCTTTAGCTCCTGCATGTTCGGAGATTTTGGTCTGGCCAGGTGGAGACCTCCTCTTCTTTTCTCCCCATTCCCTCCTCCCAATGCCCGGATCACCTGGAGAACAGAAAAAACTGAGACCAGGTCTTAAGAGACAACCTAGCTCTATTCTAGTGTAGATAAATCAAGTCTGATTCATGACTAAGTACTTTTTACTGAACGTTTTACAGTAGTAAGATTAATGTTTTTGAAATTCCTTTAAACGAGGTATTTTGTATAATATTACCATTATTAACATTTTACCACTATAATATGTTGTCCCATTTTCATGAAATATCATATACAATTAGAAGAGATTTGTTCGAAGATATATCTAAGTTATATAAATAAGATATAAAGATTTTTAGCCACTTAGGGCCAGCAGAACAGGCTGCCAGCACAGCCATGACATATTATCCTTTTACAAAATCAGTACCTTGACAATTATGACCATTTATATAAGTATAACTACTACTTTGGCGAGAGTTTTTAACATAAAGGCTGATGGGTGTAATTTGGGCCTATCATTTCAGGCAGCAAAATAAAGGTTGAGTGGAAGAAGTAAATACCAAAAACATCAGTGCAGCTTGAAGTCGAGGCATCAGTCAACATTTGAAAGTCTGCTTTCATGAATACCAGTAATGTAAATAGTCTCAACACACCCAAAGGTAATGACCCTCTGGGCAAAAACTCTTATTACTCAACCACAAAAGCAAATATACAGAGCAGACCAGTTTGGGCTGGTGGCCCAAAAACACACACACAAACATGTGGTATTTCATTCACTGGTGACTCTGTGCATCAGTGGAGAAGGGCCTGTAATCGAGAGTTCCCACAGGAAGTGAAAATCCCTGAAGATTGATTAATTGAAGATCTAAAAAAACGTCCTGGTGTCTTTCTTTAAAATGCTATCAACGGGGGGGAAAGGTTTTATTGCTTGTTTACAGACAAAAAACAGACTGACCTCCATGAACAAATGGCTGAACAATAACAAGTCTCACCTCCTGGCAGAGATGTAGGAAAGCAGCATGGACTCCCTCGTGGTTCTCTCTGGCCGAGGCCTCGAAGTAAACCCCCCCTATGAGCAGAGGCAGTTCTCAGGTCAGCACTATTCTTATCTTTCAGATAACACTCAGCATTCCTCCTTCATAAGGCAACATGCAGGATATAGTTAAGAAGGAGCCTTAAATATGTGTGTGAGTGTGTGTGTGTGTGTGTGTGTGTGTGCGAGTATGTGTGTGTGTGTGTTTGTGTAGTCTGTTAGAACCCTTGTATTTACTCCAGGCTGGTTACGACTGATCAATGCACACAGAGCTTGATCAACATCTGTCAGATGCATTCAAAATGTTGGCTACTGTGGGAAAAGGTCTGACTGCTGTGAGTTTGCAGGTCTCTGATCAAGTTTTTACAGGAAACCAGAACTTCCTCAAGCTCCCATCAAAGTGACTGCAGAGAATTTCAAAGTAAATGACTGATGATTGGAAAACAAAATGAGAACCATTTACGAGACAATAGTTTTTATGTAAAATAGTAACATTTTGTCGCATTTTGACCTTACATTTATAGGAACGCTGTTTCCTAGGGCTGAAAGGTGGCCCTGAGTGTAACTACTTTGAAAACGGCTTCACTTCCATCTCCATGTAAATTTACAAAATGCTAACTATTATTAAAACGATGATGTTCGCTAATGGCTGTATTGATTCCAGCTATATGAGGAGTGAGCCACGACAAAAACTTGAAATTAACTCAAAGAGTAAAAACCTCCTCCAAGATACAACAGTACCCTAGGTTCAGGAAAAATTCATGCAGATTTCCTAATTAATGTCTGAGCTAATGCCAGGCCTCTGAATCTTCCGACAACTCAGACAAAATCTCTGTGTATCTCTCAAGTACTCTATAACCGGTCATCTCTTGCACCGTCCACTTCAGCGTCTCTGTTCAGCTCAGTGAGCCCCAAGTTCCCGCCCACAAGAACATCACAGGAATTAAAGGAACTTTTTAAACTGAGCCCCCCATATAGGCTCTACTGAGTGCCATTCTAATATACTGCAGCTTTAACATAGAGGATACCATATATTCTCAGGCGTCACATTTGAGAAGCATATTAATATCTTGCATCACTTGAAACTATGTTTTCAACAACACTTGTGTGTAGGTGGGATATCAAACTTTAACAACAAATTGATAGACACACACACACACAAGACAGAGAAAAAACACAAATACAAGTAATGGCAGATCCAGGGGCGGGGCCAGAGGGGCATTGGCCTCTGTCCTGTGTCTTGTCTTTCTACCAGTGAGTACTGGAGGTTGTCTTGTGATCATCGCTTATTTGTTTGCGTTTGACTTTCTGTACGCAGGATAAATAAAAAGGTTAATTCAATTTTATATCAAGGTAGGCCCTAGGAAGCAGAACTGGTGATTATATTTCAAGCCCTATCTGAGAGATGGTATGGCTCCAGGAATATTTTACGCTGCCTGGGATTGGCTTGGTATAAAAATAACATTTCATTTGTAGTTAAAGTTCTTTCAATGAGGGCATACATTAGAAACGTCCTTGAGATGGCATGTAAGTCACAGGTAGAGAAAGGCTGGTCATGCATGGCCATAGTAGGATTCATGCACTCGCACAGCAGAGGTATTTATTCTCTGAGTGCCCCCTAGTTTTTCATGGTTCCTCAAACACATCTTGTCGACTATAGTGAGGATGAGATTATGTCATATGGGAGATAAGCTTATAATGGGACTCTTATCTGTGTGTAATAGTTGAGCTACACAAAATTTTCACTGAAATCTTTATCCGAGATAAAATTGGTCCAGTTACGTCTTAGTTTTAAATTGACGTAGGCCTATGGGTGGTCATAGTATACCTAACCGGTTTGTCCAGTATTTTATGTACAATGTATTTAGAAAAAAGTCTGTCTTATGTGGGTTTTTTTTTTTCCGATGCACCCTAGTTTAAAACTGTTTTTAAAAGAAATTAAGTTTTAGTATATTTATTTCCCAAGCTTTTTGATGCACAGAATGTGCCTGTGAATAAAAAAAATTTGCTAAATATATTTGCAAAAACTATAGAACTAATGTAGAATGAACAGTCAAATACTGCATATACAGCATGTCTTACTGAATAAGGAATGTTCATGGCTGTTGGATAAATTCATAGATCCTCCACTGGTAAAGGTAGACAAAGAGGAGGAGGATGCCTCACCTAGCGAAGTTGCTAATGTCTCCCCCTCGTCTGGCGGCACTTGTCTGGCTCTAAGCAGGTCACTCTTGTTGCCAACCTGCAGAGATTACAGGATAGATTGGATTAGTGGGATTAGGGTTAGCAGGTAAGTGTCGTCTGTTCTTGACGGGAGGGGAAAAAGGATGGGACTGTTTAGCGTTGCAGCACGTCTGCACCTAAAATCCTGTAAAGCATCTTTATGAATTGTGTTCTATCACTGAGACATACAAACACACTGACCAGTATAACAGGTATATTTCCAGAGGGGTGTATGCGTCGAACATGTTGGTAGAGCGGCTGGATGGTGCGGTAGCTGTTGTGGTCAGTGATGGAGAAAACCAGCACATAACCGTCTGCCCAGTAGATTGACCTGAAAGACAGCTTTTGTAAGATCATCACAAACTATATCAATGTATTTGTGTTTAAGTAAATGAGTCTGACCTGTTGATTTGCTCCTGGCAGTACAAACCGTCAGCATCATCCTGAAAAAATACACAGACAGAACGATAGAGTCAAGGTTGCTGTTTGCCTAAACTGCTGCAACTAACCATCTATTATCCTGTGAAGGGTTGCAGAATCTAACAACATAAAGACGAAGAACAATTCACACTCATTCATCAATCTAGACACAATTTCACCTGTATCATATTTTACCGGACTGTGGGAAGAAGCTGAAGCACCCGAATTAAACCAATACGAATCCCAGGGAGAATCTTCAAACTCCATGCAAAGAGTGGATCCGAACCAAGAACTGTCTTACTGTGACGCAACATTGCTACCAACTATGCCACCATTCAGCTCATACTGCCACCAAGTCATGTTTTAAATTGACTCATTCAATAAAAATTCAGATTTGGTCGATAAAGTTTGGGATAATTACTGAAGAAATTACCATCACATCTTCCGTTGGGTAAAAAAGCTATAAAAAGAAGTAAACTTCCATTTAATCAAACTCATACAACTGCTCTGTTACTACTCCATTACATAACAATTTTTCAACATGCTACATTTATTTAAAAAATATATTTAAAAATTGTTTAAATATTTTACATTTACATTGCAGTGCTTCATATCTCCTAAACCAAGTAGAATATTAAGTGGTGAAAAAGGGCTCCAAATGACAAATTACTGACATTTATTTAGTAGTAAACCATCAAAAATTATTCTGCAATAATATAACAAAGTGTAAATACACGAAAGAGCTACTGTTGTATAATTCCTGAGAAGGATTAAGCTGATTCTGACTGAAAAATGACAGCCCACGACATCCCAGAGCTGTTTGGTGGCAAAATTGAACGTACACAATACTAGGCACGTGGTTATAATGTTATGGCTGACTTACCAATGAACGTGCCATATCATCAAATTAAAACCTCATGTATTCCCTCAAACACCACCCACAGTTGTTTCACTGGATATTCCAGGCAGGACTAGACCACTGACACATGGCTGTTTATAGACGGACACCTGCAGGTTCAGGAATCTGAACTCCTGAGCCACCAGACCACCCTGGTTTCTCATTATGACGAGTTGGACCACTACTCATGCTTCTCACTTCATCCGTATGAAAACCAAGCAGCACTTTTTTTCTGTAATCATAAGAGGAGTTCATCTTCACACATCAATTATTTCAGTCTAATCTCTGAGACGACCATCATCCTTCCAGGAGGAACCTCCTCGCCCTCTGTTATCTAAGGAAATCCGCAGCTCTGAAACCTGGTTTTGTAAACAGACAGAAGTTTGAGCTGTGTGGCACGTTGCACTCATTACTCTCATCAGTCCTTTCCCTCACTTTAGATACTCCTGATATACGGCTTCGAAAAAAAATATAGCAGCTGATGGAATGTCGCTGTTGATGAGTTCGGCCAGACAGAACTATAACCTATCTATAACCTCTCTACAGAAACTGTCTTTAGAACCTGTTTGAAGCTCTCTTTAACTTCTTTGAAACTAAACTAAACTGTTTGATGCTGTCTATAACCTATATCAACCTGTCAGAAACTTGTCTATAACCGTTTTTAACCTGCATGAAACTGTCAGTAACTTATTTATAACCTGTTTGAACTTCCAACAGTCAGAAGCCAAACTACAGGAAAAAAATTAAGGTAATTTTTGCCTAACATTAACAAAAACATTGACAAAAAATGAGGAATTTTTTTTGGATCTATCCCTTTATCTGGGTCAGTACCAAAATAAAATCAGTCTATTCTGGTCTAAGGCCAATCCCCAATGAAATTTAATAGAAATCTGCCCAGTAGTTTTTGCATAATCTGCTGAAAACCAGCCAACCAGCCAACCTTCAAACCAAAAAACCAACAAAGCAAAAAGTCAACAAACAAACAAATAAACAGAAAAACAGACAGAGTCAGACAACAAAGCAGACAAACAACCGCTCATCATCAACCATCAAGCTGATTGGTTGGGTTGATTAGACGGGAGAGGTGAAACATTGTCTGTAAGTAAAACAGACCAAAGAAGTAAACTACATTTAAAAATACAACATGACACAACTCACTAAACCATTTCAGCTGTAATGACATCTCTCAATAAAAAAAAATACAATAAAACAATCAAAAATTGTTCTTCCAAACAATCAAAAAACAGTTCTTCCGTCTACCACCACTAACACTCTAAATCGTTAAAGTGAGTTTTTATTTTAAGTAGTTAACCTGTTAACTTGTTTGAATCTGTCTATAGCCTCTTTACTACTTGTTGGAATTTGTTTATAACCTGTTTGAATCTGTCTATAAAATGTCTATAACCTGTTTAAGTCTGTATATAACCTATTTATAACTTGTTTGAATATATCTATAACCTTTCTATAACTTTTTGCGATATGTCTGTAACCTGTTAAACCGTATGAATCTGTCTACAACCTGTTTATAACTTGTTGGAAGCTGTCTATAGCCTGTTTACCTGTTTGATCTCTCTATAACCCGTTTAAATCTGTCTATAAACTGTCTATAACTTGTTGGAATCTGTCTTTAACCTGTTTACCTGTTTGATCTCTCTATAACCCGTTTAAATCTGTCTATAAACTGTTTATAACTTATTGGAATCTGTCTATAACCTGTTTACCTGTTTGATCTCTCTATAACCCGTTTAAATCTGTCTATAAACTGTCTATAACTTGTTGGAATCTGTCTATAACCTGTTTACCTGTTTGAGCCTGTCTAAAAACTGTTTAATTCTGTATATGACCTGTCCATAACTTGTTTGAATCTGTCTGTCATCATTAACTCGTGTGAATCTGTTTATAACTTGTTAACGTGTTGGAACCTGTCTATAACCAGGTTGAGCATATCTAGGTTGAATGTCTCACACGTATATAATTTCCAATTGGAAATACGTTTATGGTTTATCATAATTTCCCTTGTGTTGCTTAAGAGGGGAAAGTTTGAAGTTAGGTGATATACTATGTAATGGTGGGGGTGAGGGTTTATATCTGGAAGGGTTGTCTTGGGTTAGATCCACACAGGTCCACATTAGTCCTCCATCTGGATCTAAGAGTGGAACATGGTGATAACAGCTGAAGCAGAATTTTCTGGCAAACTGTTCACACAGTGTTTAAATCACAGCATTCTTGTTTTTCTATTCTTGGCAGCTTGTTTGGCGCAGAGTGTTCATTGCTGTAGTGTTCTGGTACTCAAAGACCATTTAACGGTCCAACACGGAGGCTGCCAAAATGTGCCCTAACCAAACATGTTCTCAGCGTGTTGTTATTTAACGACTGCATGAGGAAGTAATCACAGACGTGGAAGAGCCTGATAGGTGAAGCGACACAGTGTGAATTTACTTGTGGAATCAGTTGTGCAGTGAGTTAATAAACCCTCCAGAGAGCCTTGCTAAGGAATTTTTCAAAAAAAAGTTAAATTTTGGAGTCGAGTCCAGGCCAGACAGGAAAAGGGAAGCCAACAATTTGAGTAGCTTAGTGATTCGACTGAACACACAATTTGCACTCAACCCTCAGATTACACAAGAGTAAAATGTTTGCTTTAGAATCTGGCGAGCAACCCTCAGCCGGTATGATGATGGTTAAAGACAGATTCCAACAGGTTACAGATACATTTAAACAGATTATAGACAGATTCAAACAGGTGATAGACACTTTCAAACAAGTTATAGATAGCTTTAGTTTTGAATAGGTATTATTATATTATAGACAGCTTCAAACAGGTCACAGACAGTTTCAAACAGATTAACAGGTTGTAGAAAGATGAAAGCAGGTTATAGAAATATTAAAGCAGGTTATAAATGGATTCAAACAGGTCACAGACAGGTTCTAACAGGTTAATAGGTTATAAACAGATTAAAACCGGTTATATACAGTATCAAACAGGTTATAGACGGTTTCGAACAAGTTATAGACAAATTTAAACAGATTATAGACAGTTTTGGACAAGATATAGAGAGGTTATAGACAGATTCAAACAGGTTATATTCTCGTTCAAAGATGTTATTGACAGGTCCAAACAGGTCATAGACTAATACAAACAGGTTATAGACAGGTTATACACAGATTCAAACAGATTATAGATAGTATCAAACAGGTCGCAGACAGAGTCAAATGGGTTATATACAGTCTCAAACAGGTTATAGACAGTTTTGAACAAGTTATAGACAAATTTAATCAGATTATACACAGTTTCGGTCAAGATATAGAGAGGTTATAGATAGATTCAAACAGGTTATAGCTTGATTTAAACAGGTTATAAACACGTTCAAAGACGTTATTGACAGGTTAACGGGCTATAGACAGATTCACACAGGTTATAGACAGATTGAAACAGGTTATAGACAGATTTGGACAAGATATAGAGAGGTTATAGACAGATTCAAACAGGTTATATACTCGTTCAAAGATGTTATTGACAGGTCCAAACAGGTCATAGACTAATACAAACAGGTTATAGACAGGTTATACACAGATTCAAACAGATTATAGATAGTATCAAACAGGTCGCAGACAGAGTCAAATGGGTTATATACAGTCTCAAACAGGTTATAGACAGTTTTGAACAAGTTATAGACAAATTTAATCAGATTATACACAGTTTCGGTCAAGATATAGAGAGGTTATAGATAGATTCAAACAGGTTATAGCTTGATTTAAACAGGTTATAAACACGTTCAAAGACGTTATTGACAGGTTAACGGGCTATAGACAGATTCACACAGGTTATAGACAGATTGAAACAGGTTATAGACAGATT